>VOPJ01013383.1:0-60513 GCA_014673585.1 Semibalanus balanoides
AGAAGCTGAAGTGGTTTGAATTAGGATTAGCAATTCATTTGTAATCCTTTTGAGCAAAAAGCCAGATTCAAAACTAATCATGTCCGCCATATTTGCTGTTTTCCCGACTTGCAGTGAATTCCGAATCACGCCCATACATATTGCGCCCAGGACACATAACACTTTGCGTCCATGGCGCATTTAAGGCACCCGTGGTATTTGTCCCGGTGGTAATAACCTCATGGTATTCGACCCTGTGAGACTTAAACAGCTTTTTCGCACATAAATTTAGGTACGGGGAAACTTCGTTCCAAACATAACTTACACACACAATGTGAAACTGAACGGTTTTATTTCGGATATTTTGCCAAAGCGTCCGAACAAACAATGTAACAATAAACATTTGGAAAAGTTAGTGTCACCTAAATTCTGCGCCCCGGTCATGGTGCAATTAGCCGGCACGCCTGTGCCTATATGCGCCTTTTTGTAAGGATCTGCGAAAAATCCTACAGCTACCATAAAAGTGATCCGATTGTTAAATGATAAGTTTATTTTGCTAGAAAAATGTCCGGATTGCGTACTGAAGCTGCGTTTATATTCATACGACGAATATGCTAAGCACAGGACGTGTTTTCGCTTAAGGGGACGCAATATGGGCACTCTCCCCTACCTTTAATAACTTAGGTATATGGGATATTGGGATAATAATAACTGTATACATATGCACCGAACTGCAACAAAACAATGGTACAGTGCAAATGCGTTTGAGAAACAGCAAGCGGCCAGAACGGCTTTTTTTTCGCACATAAATGGTCCCTGCGGTGCATCTGGAAGGAGCCTGGACGAAATGGGTTAGGGAGTTGGTCCTAGGCATGGTCCCACTTANAAACCCTGGTATCCCCGCACTGCTGAGTGTGCTCTAAAATCCTCGCCTACGGGCTGATCTGGAATGACAATATATGTGTCCAACCCGTAATGCCCTGAGCTGACCTGACCTGAAAAGTCAGCTCTGAAGAGGCAAGACGCAGGTTTTTGCAGACGAACTTCAAGTTGACCTGATCTAATATATACCGACCCGACAATCCCTGGTCTGATCAGGTTAGGTCAGGTGTCCGTGTGTCTGATGTGTATCTGATGTGCATCTGACCTGACCAGGTCAGGTGACCAGAGGTAATTCCAATGACTGAACTGCCCCCCGAGGTAACATCACTGACTCGCCTCTCTTCAACGGCTCCTCCTCTCGCCGTGACCTGACGGCTGACCTCTGCCCGCAGGCGCTGTCGGCGACACCCCCGACCACCAGCAGCTCTCCCAGCTCGCCATGCTGCAGCACAGGTCGTCCGATCCTGGCAGACCCGATCTCAGGTCACACTGTGTGCTCGTGTCAGCTGGACCCGGCGCGGATGCTGAGCTACCCACGTCTGAGCGCGGCCGGCTACCCCTTCTCAGACCAGGGCTACATGGGCCTGCCGGACCCGGCCGCAGCCGCTACCGCCGCCCTCTACGCCAATCTGGTGAGTCGGACTCGGCTGAGGTGAAGAGTGGGTCTGGATTAGAGGTGGCAAAAGTTGATATTTTTGGGACCCAGACCCGACCCGGTCTCAAAAGCTGTTAACTGGACCCAGTTTGACCCTGGTGCGAGGCTGTTTGGACCAGTAGACCAGTTTTAGCACAATTTGTCTCGCAGTCTAATATTGACAAATCTGCACTCCTAGCAGTTGAGTGCAAGTAAACTAACTCTTGTAAGTTAAAAATACCTACTGTTTCAGATTGGCCCATAACCAGCACAAATAAAACCTGCGTATCAGCTTCTACTTGACGTGAAACCAGCATGAAAACATAAGTGGATCCCAGTTTGTAACCCGGTAGCATTTTGGCGGACCAGTCTGGGACCAACTGGGTCCAGACTGGGTCTAGAGACCGGGTCCTCGGGTCCACGTTTTGCCACCTCTAGTCTGGATGCATCAACGTTGAGGGGAGTAGAGGGTTTGGAGGCACCAACAGGCAGAATCACACGCATAACCTGTCCAGTGTTGGATCGACTATCTTGTTTCTCTCATGGGGAACTTTACCGGTTGGTGGATGCATCTCATTTTTGTCAAATGCTATGAATAAAATGTGAATGTGTAGATGCATAATTCAAACGTTTACAGGAATTCTTAAGCGCGAACGTGCATGCCTCAATAATTTGCAAGTTTATCCCACCGGCTGCGACTAGATTAACACCAGTTGCTCGTTGACACGACCGGCCTGTTACGAAACTCATCGATCAATGGTATCGAACTCAGCGCCTTGCATTAGCATTACTTTCAATGCAATGAACCCTCAAAATGTCATGCAGGAAAAGGGGTCCAGCCTGCTCGATTGCGACGACATATATACTAGTTACTACATTTACAGGAAACAAAAATCAGCACCAAGGAACGCTAATATTACGGATTGTGTATGTTTGGGAGCCTGTTATAGATATATTCATTGGTCCGAGCAAGGTCCTGTTCAGAGATGAAACTGAGAAATAATGCACCAGGAAGTATAATGTGTCATCCTTGGTTAATGGTTATCAAATGGATCATTTAGGGCTAGCTTCAAAGTCATTTTGCTTTTCGATTATCGATTAGGTACGGAGCGAATACAGAGCCATTTCCCCATCCCCTTGTTGTTATTCAATGAATATTCTCTCGTAGATCCATGCAATCCAAAGCGGGTTTCCACTGGGTCACACGCAAGCCAATTCAGTTATCAGCTGGCCGTGCTAGCAGCGACTTTTTCTCCATCACCTACCTTAGTCCCACGGGCACAATGGGGGGGGGGGGGGGGGGGGCGGCGGCCCACCACAGCCCGCCAACTAGAGCTCCTCCCTCCCTCCCTTCCTCTCTCCCTCCTCCCTCCCGCTCCTCTACTCCCTCTCCCCGCGTCTCTTCTCCCACTCCATGCCTCCTAAATTTTCCACTCCGCGCCTCTACCTCTACCATCTCCGCCTCGTCTTTCCTTCCACCCTCTTCTTCATCTCTCCCTCTCTCCATCTTCTTCGCTCTCTCCATCTCTCCCTCTCTCCAATCTCCCCCTCTTCATCTCTCCCTTCTCCATCTCCTCTCTCTCTCCCTCTCTGCCCTCTCTGCCATCTCCTCCCTCTCTCATCTCATCCCTTCTCTCCATCTCCTTCCCTCTCTTCATCCTCCGCCCTCTCTCCATCCTCCTCCCTCTCTCATCTCCTCCCTCTCTCCATCTCCTCTCTCTCCATCTCTCCTCTCTCCATCTCCCTCCCTCTCTCCAGTCTCATCCCTCTCTCCATCCTCCTCGCCTTCTCCATCTCATCCTCTCTCCATCTCCTCCCTCTCTCCATCTTCTCCTCTCTCCATCTCCTCGCCTCTCTCCATCTCCTCCCTCTCTCCATCTCCTCCCTCTCTCCATGCTCTCCCTCTCCTCCATCTCCTCCCTCTCTCATCTCCCTCCCTCTCTCCATGCTCCTCCCTCTCTCATCACCTCCTCTTCCTCCATCTCCTCCCTCTCTCCATCTCCTCCTCTCCTCCATCTCCTCCGTCTCTCCATCTCCTCCCTCTCTCCCATCTCCTCCTCTCTCCGCGTACTCCTCCCTCTCTCCATCTCCTCCCTCTCTCCATCTCCTCGCTCTCTCCATCTCTCTCCGCTCTCTCCATCTCCTCCCTCTCTCAATCTCCTCCCTCTCTCCACTCTCGCCACCTCAGCAGCTGCAGCCTGAACGCGGCGTGCAGCCGCTCGCGCAGACAGTGACACCTCACACAGACTGACATCGGCGGCGACCTCGGACACCGGCTCGGAGCGCCTCCAGCCGCGCTTTTTCGCAGCGGTGACCGCCGCGCCAGGCCCGCGCAGGACCGACGGACGGACCACCCACAGCGAACGTCGACCCCCTCCCCGCCTCCGCTGCAGGGTGGAGGGGGGGGGGCTGCGTGACTACCAACGGCGTGCACTGTTCTGTCTGTGACAGTACAGTGTCGTTGCTGTCAGTGCTATGTCCGTCTCATGTCCGTCCTGTGTCTGTCCTGTGTCCGTCCTGTGTCTGTCCTGTGTCCGTCCTGTGTCCGTCCTATGTCCGTCTATGTCCGTCCTGTGTCTGGTCTGTGTCTGTCCGTGGTCCGTCCTGGTGTTGTCCTGTGTCTGTCCCTGTGTCTGTCCTGTGTCCGTCCTGTGTCCGTCCAGTGTCCGTCCTGTATCCGTCCTGTGTCTGTCCTGTGTTCGTCCTGTAAGGTCTGTGTGTCCGTCCTGTGTGTCAGACATGTGCAGAGACGCAGCCAGGGGGGCAAAGGAGGCAATTGTCCCCCCTCTTTACGGGTCACTGGGGACCCACCGAGATTCGCCCAGATACTATTTGCACTAGCTAAATGGTTTTCAAAAAGCCACAGAGGAGCCCTCAAACCAGGCGAGGGGTCACTCTGGTGCATGCAAAGGGTCCCAAAGACACTAAAGAGCTTCGAAGCCAACCCTGGGGCCTCCTGGGTATGTCCAGGGGCCAATTGAACCCATCCAGGGGCACACAAAATGTTCAAGGGTCTCTTGAGCATGTCCAGGGGCCCATTGGGCCCACCTGAGACCCACAAACTGTCCATGGGTCTCTCGCGCATGCCCAGGGGCCATTAGTCTGTTCAGGGGCCTCCGAGCTTGCCCTGGGGCCCATTGAGTACATTTGACAAAGCAGCAAGTGCCTTCCCAGGTCGTAAGGGCCTCTGAGAAGGGGTACCATGACTGGCTCCCCCTCCCCCGTTCTGAAGGTCTGGCTGCGCCCCTGGTCCTGTGTGTCAGTCCAGTGTGTCAGTCCTGTGTTCAGTCCAATGTGTCCAGTCCAATGTGTCCAGTTATGTTGCGTCAGTTCTATCTGTTAGTTTCTGTCAGCCTGTGTGTCAGTCCAATGTGTCAGTCCTGTTGGTGGTCAGTCTGTGTGTCAGTCAATGTGTGTCAGTCCTGTGTGTCAGTCCCTGTGTGTCAGTCCAGTGTGTCAGTCCTGTTGGTTGTCAGTTCCTGTGTGTCAGTTCTGTGTGTCAGTCTGTTTGTGTCAGTCCTGTTGTGTCAGTCCTGGTGTGTCAGTCCTGTGTGTAGTCTGTGGTGCAGTCCTGTGTGTCAGTCTGTGTGGTCACGTCCTGTGTGTCAGTTCTGTGTGTCCAGTCCTGTGTTCAGTCCTGTTGTCAGTCCTGTGTGTCAGTCCTTGTGTCAGTCCTGTGTTGTCAGTCCCTGTGGTCAGTCCCTGTGGTGTCAGTCCTGTGTGTCAGTCTGTGTGTCAGCCTGTGTGTCAGTCCTGTGTGGTCAGTCTGTGTGTCAGTCCTGTGTGTCACGTCCTGTGTGTCAGTAACTGTGTGTCAGTCCCTGTTGTCAGTCCTGTGTGTCAGTCCTGTTTGTCCGTCCTGTGTGTCAGTCGCTGTGCATCAGTCCAATGTGTCAGTTCCCAATGTGGTCAAGTTATGTGCGTCAGTTCTATCTGTTTAGTTCTGTCATCTGTGTGTCAGTTTCTCTGTGTGTAAGTTCTGTGTGTAGTCCCTGTGGTGTCAGTCCTGTGTGTCAGTCCTGTGTGTCAGTCCTGTGTGTCAGTCCTGTGTGTCAGTCCTGTGTCTCAGTCCTGTGCATCAGTCCAATGTGTCAGTCCAATGTGTCAGTTATGTGCGTCAGTTCTATCTGTTAGTTCTGTCAGTCCTGTGTGTCAGTTCTGTGTGTCAGTTCTGTGTGTCAGTCCTGTGTGTCAGTCCTGTGTGTCAGTCCTGTGTGTCGTTCTTGTGCTAGTCGACACTGGATCTGTTGCTGTATTCGAAATCGGCGATTATTAACAGCCATTTAAAGCCCCAATAAATTAATATAAATATACCTAAAAAATATTATAAACTTCCTCATTTCTGAACATTGTTGCCATCCGGCAGATAGCATGATACATCACATTTAGTTTACATACCAGCGTGCTCTGTTAAACATATTGCAGCCCACCTGTGTCGCACACAACCAGCCACCGGGTCCACCTGCCTCCTGCACCGAACCTAGTCACCTCAGCCAGCAAGGACGCAGGAATCGGGGGGCAGGGGGGGCAGCGCCCCCCCAAAAAAACTTTTTTTCGAGGAGGGGCGTCGCCCCCCCCCCAACTTTTCTGAGGATCGATTTCTTCCGTTAACGGTTTTCTGATTAATAAAATCGTTGAAGTAAGAAATCAATAATGTTAAGAGATAAAGTAGTTGTTTCATATATAAAATGCCTTGAAATTTATAGGCAAGGGATCTTAGTTATGATTGCTTTCCAGTCGAATGTGAGGCTGTTAGTCATTTACACTGAATGTTTGAAACTAGAAAATTGGTGTTTAAGGATATTACCAAGCACCGTAGACGTCACACATTAATTCCAAACGAATCTAAACCCATACTTGAAATTAATAACGTCAGCAATTTTAGAGTTTTAACTACTTCGTGATTAGAGTTACGATTGCAATGACGATACTGCTTGCCACCTATGCATATTGTTTCTCGATTTTTTTTAAAAACATCTTCCAACACACAATTGTGTCAATATGAACCCAAAAATCACAGTTTTGAGTTTTTGGTGTTTTAAACCTCAATTAGTTTGTTGCGAAAATCGTGTAAACATTTTAAGGTATTCTTTTTTCTTTTCACGTTTTCTGCTGGCCACTGTATTAACATTCTGGTTTTTTCAACTGATTTTATATTTTTATTTATTTTTTTAAACTGATGGATATCGTACGCTCCCGTAAATAATTCAACGACATTTATACATATGTGTGTTTCCGTAATTGATAATAAGACTCCTAATCTGTAACCTAAGATCATAACAAATTTTTATTGAGGGGATTGTATCTCTTTATATGGGTTGCCATTCCACCATTCATAAAGGTTCCATTAGGGGCACGGTGCCCTCTCTCCATCCCTCCGCGCAATTTCTTGAGAGATCGCCAAGAGAGCTTGCCGCTCTAACTATCACTTTATGATCATTGTTATATCAGCCTCTTTCTCTGAGACCACCCGTGCGATTTGTGTTAGTGACCCTCTCAGGTAGCCGAGGTCAGCCGAGAGGTTCACCTAACAGATGATGTTGTTCATTACCTCTCGTAAAATCTAGTTAAGACGAAGTGAACCGCTCACCAATGTGTACAAGTCAACAATCGGTAATTATAGCGAGTACGTGGTCTCGACAGACACGTCTCCAATTTGCAACATGACCTGATTTGGGTACCACTGCCTGACCTGAGTTCACAATTATAAGTTGATCCTAACCTTCTGCGTTGAATACGATTTGAACGCCTGTGTTGAGCCGGACCAACACCAGGCGGTCGAGGAAATTAAGCCTTAGTCTTATTAGAGTAAAATACTATGTGAAACTTATGTGATAACAAAATAAACATTTACCTTTGATGGTCTCAGCAGCTTCTAAACTAATTGACTGAACTAAATTGGAGGACACGTTGGCGATTGCATTTTTGCATGAGCTTTCAAGGGTCGGTTTTCCGATTTGTTCCTTGAGGCCTACTCATTAATTCGGAATATTGGGGGATTTGGAGTCAAAGCCTGAAGTGAAAATCTGACTTCTGATGCGCTCTGTGACCTATATTTGACCATGGTATCTATAGAAATGACCTGCAATAGTTTCAAATACTTTTGCGTACGTATGCTTTGTTAATGGTGTTCCCTTACCCCCGGCACGGGCCGAAGGTGGGCCGGAGCATCCGGCACACGCGCGGGTTAACCATAAGCATGTCCAGAAAATCCTTTACTATAGATTCAGTGTATCGCCTTGTAAGTATAATTTTAGTCTTGTTCTCAATATCAGGCTAAACCTTGGATGATGGATGTCTTAGGATAATCAGGTCAGAGTCATTCACGTAGTCCGTAACGGATCAAGAACTGCTAGATTACGGTATTATGACGTTGCCACCCATGGTTTTACTTGGCTTTTTTGGTTTGCGATTCTAGAGATATAGTAAAAGATTAAGGCGATATTATTTCAGATAGATCTCAAAGTGTATTAGCACAAAAAACGCAAATTCATTTTATATCCCCGGTAGGTATCGCCCAGTGATGCTCGATTTTGGTCTTTAGGACAGGTCATAAGTTGTCCGTCAGGTTTAATGTATCAATTCTTACAATTTGTGCACACGTTAATCTCGAAAGTTTCGTCCATATTTGCTATCTTGGCATATGAATTTCTATGAGATATAAATTCCATGTTAGCTGTTGAGAATTGTCGATTAAAAAAAAAAATCATCGATAAATTTCAAATAAATCGGTACAGCAAGTAGGTATGATGCAAGTTCTATTGTCAGTCAAATTAGATATCAGATATACCTGTAGTGGACGAGTTAGTGGCGTAAATAGGTAATACCTAACCTTCATAAAGTTGGGACTATGTAGTTAAATCGGGCGCAATCGAAGTGTGCGTTTTTACGGTGTGGCGGGGGGTGTGCGGTGGGGGTTGGGGGGTCTTGTGGGGCGGGTTCGTGTGGGGATTGGTGCGGGGTGTGGCTGATAGTGTTGTTGCTTTTCGGTTGGTTTGGTGTTGTGGCTTGTTTGGGTGGTGTGTTTTTGTTGTGTTGTTTTTTTTTTTTTTTCTTTGTGTTTTTGTGTTTTTGGGTTTTGCTTTTGGTTTGTGTTGGTTTTGTTGTTTGTTATTGTTTGCTGTTTTGTTTTGTGTGGTTTTGTTGTTTGTGTTCATTTTGTCTGCTTTTCTTTGTGTCTTTTCTGTTTGTGTGTGTTTGTTGCTGTTGGGGTGTGGTTGTCTAATCCTTAATCCACATACACATAGTACTCCTGAAGTAGAGGCAGGATTTCCGGCTGAGTACGGCTGAACTTTTTGTATGGTGCTGTATTAGCCGATAGACACATTATCTTCACATGCCGGGTGCCCAATTGGGACGTTTGACTAGTCATTAATACAGTATCACATCAGGAGGGTGGTATTTATTTCAAACCGTACAGTCATACCACCAGCTAAAAGAGTAACGTCTACATCTACATCGAGAGTCTGTGTAAAGTAATTGCTAAAAGTATTGACTGTTTATCCTAGGTCAAAAATAATGATCCTGGAATGTAACCAGGCAAAAATACAAACAGAAAACCCCTTGTTAGTGCCTAATCCAAAAACAATACCAAATTCACATGAAAACAAACTATACAGTACAAGCAAAAAACCTAAAGTGCAGGCAAAACCCTAAAAGGATTTACATGTACATAAAACAAATTATGATGACTAAAAATGTGTCAGGTCATAAATATTACTACTTTTAATAAGACGAAGGAGAGAGAAAAAACTATAATCACCAACAGTAAGATGTCATTAAATATCTAATCAAATGAGACACATAATATTTGACTGAGCCGTCCAGGGTAAAATAAGGTACGCAAAAGCAAGCTGACCATATAATCTTAGGTGAGGTGCCCTGATCGTAAACGCGAAACAACGAGATAATTCATGACCATAGGACGGTAACAGTCTGGATGAGTACGGAATAATTATTCTAGACAGCTGAGGTTGCTGGCAGAGAACAGAGACGTTAAATAGTTGTGGCAGCGCAACTAGAAAAGGGTGTCCCTCTTCACACAGAGTCTCAAATCCTCCCACTTCCACGCGGAATGTGAAAGAGCTCGGGGCGCCGCATGCGTCGGCCTGGAGCCGATAACGGGAACATTCCCTAGTTGTCACTAGTTGTCAGGCTAAAATCCTGCCCCCCCCCCCAACTTGAACATACTTCCTGCGTCCCTGTCAGCCAGTGCATAATCGTACCCGTGTACCACCGCCCAGTGTCCTTAGGTCGCGCCGTCCAGCGTCTACAAGTCGCACCCAGCTGCGGTAGAGGTCCACGACTGGACGGCGATAGGCCAGTCCGAGTGCGCAGCTCGCTGTTCCGATTGGGCCGAACAGCTCGGCTCGGTATTATCTTCCAGTGTGAGACAGTCGGGGCGCATGTCACGTCGTGTTAGATAGCGCTCGGCGAAGCTCCGACCGTGTCCGAAAATGGCGTCTGCGCTGGCTGCGTCCAGCCATGTCGGACAAACCACCGCACCGGTCGTCCTCAGTCCGGGGGTATCTCGTCGGTTAACATCAGTCCATGGATGTCCTTGTCCGTGAACATCGGTCCATGGATGTCCTTGTCCGTTAACATCGGTCCATGGATGTCCTTATCCGTTGACATCGGTCCATGGATGTCCTTGTCCGTTAACATCGGTCCGCGGATATGATCGTTGGTCAATTAACAGAAACCCACGGACATCCTCTTTGGTTAGCATCAGTCCGCGGATGCTCTCGCCGTTTCAACAGACATCCTCCTTGGTTAACATTAGTCCGCAGACACCCTCGTTAGTTCAACACCAGTCAACAGACGTCCTGTTGGTTAACATCAGTCCGCGGAATCATCGTTGGTTAACATAAGCCCACGAACATCCTCTTTGGTTGAAAAGTCCACTGGATCACGCTGCATCAGTTGCAGTCAAGTCGTGTCGGTCGTAACATCGCCAACATGTCCACTAGCTGAGCCTTCATTGCAGGCGACGTAGACCGGCCGACATTCGCCTGACGACGCGGATGATTTCACCCAGCAGTGACCCGCCGTGGAATGCTAATGACTCACCACTCATGCCCCATCGCCGCCCCCGCCCCCCGCCGCCGCCGCCGCCCCCGCCGCCGCCCCCGCCCCCGCCCGGCCGTCAGAGCAGGCCACTGCAGAGGGGTGTGCCGCCGGGCTGGGTGGGCTGGGGATCCCCGGCCAGCACGGTGTCACCGAGGCGCTAAGTGAGGTGACTGGTGACCGCAGTGATCACCGAGCGTCTCCCGGTGACATCGCTGCGTCACCAGTGGTGTCACCGGTGTACCGCAGGAATGTTACGTCCGCTGATAGGTGGTGAATAATCGTCTGATGTGGTGCTGCTGTACGTTAGGCGGTGAGTCAAACGGCAAAATGTCCCCAGACGGACGGACTGGTGTGTTTTAATGACAGTTTGAATGACTGGTTATGCATAAACATTATGCATAAATGGCTGATCGCAGGTTACTTGAGGGAAAGTGGAAGTAGTAGACATAAATAACAAACAGCATCTAATATGGTATGCATTTGTATATTTAACTGATCTATGTCATGCCCCAGAAACTAGTTACTAGAACAATCACGCCAAAAAGCCTAAACGCCCCCAAGATGAGAATCCCATCAACCAAGTCTCCTCTCAGTCCACCTTTCCCTGACATCGACACAACCTCAGCATCTCTCCGCAGCCATCGGCTCCGCTCTGTGCACCGGTCGCGGACCACCATCATCCACCACCGCCTCCTGCCTGCACCCTTCTGCCATACACCACACCCAATAACGGTCCCGCGACAGGCAACAATCGCGCCCATGAGCTGCGCGGCCGGGTCTGACTCATCGTCAACGATGCGTCACATTGCGCTGCACTGAGGGCCGCCGAGGGTGTGACCGCGGTCCGCGGGTGTGACCGCGGGTGTGACCGCGGGAGGCGGCGGTGTCGGTCGGCCTGCTGCCCGGCGTCCACGGCTGAAGCTGCCGGCATGTTACGGCTCCAATCTGGCTGAGTGGTGTCGCCGCGGGCTGGCAGCGTCCAGACGGTGATGTACCAGACATGGTAGCGGCTGTCCCGCTGGCTGGGAGCGGCTGTCCCGCTGGCGGAGGGCAGCTGGAACGACAATGGGGGTCGGGGATCACCCGCTAGCCACAGATGCTGATGGACGGTGCAGGTAGTTTGGAGAAGCGATGGTGCTGCCACGACTTCATTCGAGGAACTGTGGTCTAATAATGAGACAAGTTACTATGTAATATTTCTGTAGGTACTGCACAGTGTGCATTGTGCAGTGTGCACTGTACAGTAGCGAAACATGTATGAGAACTGCAATTTGCTGTATCAAACTGTGCAGAACCGTACAGAACTACAACGCACTTTTTCGTTTCAACACGTAGCGGTCGCTTCGTTCTGAAGAATGACGCCATGTCTACACCACATCGCCTTGAGCCTGCGGTGAGCTCCCGTGCTCCCGGCGGTGAGCTCCCGTGCTCCCGGCAGCGCTGTCGCTCCTTCTCATTAGCTGGCCTCTGCCATCAATCACGCATTCAAATCAGCCGCGGGTCGATGGAAGGAAGGCCCTTCGTTCGCCGGCCTGCCCCAGATCTGTTGTTTTTCCTCCGAGACCGCGGAGTAACATCCGCATCGCTAGCGGTGTCAATCATTGCCTGGGGCAAAACAGAGTCACACATCGCGCGCGTTACGCCACTTTGCGCTATCCGGCGTCGCTCTTTTCTAACTTCACGTCGAGAGTCGCAGGAGGCTGGCGATGCGCCACGTCCGCCACAGACGCGCCAGTGTCGCCAAAGTGGCGCAGGTGCGGTCATTACGTCGCGCCTCGCCGCTGAGTCCCGCCACCGCGACACATGTAATTATCGGAATCCGACATTTCTCACCTGCGGGCCTGATTTGAATTTGAGATCGCCGCGCGTGCTCCGGCACTCGCCGCTCGCGCGGGCGGCGATTGATGGCGCGCCGATTTCGCTGTCGGCTGTGAGACGAATTCCGGCGCGGGCCGTTGTCAAATGCAGGTGATTGGTGTTGGCTGGGTCGTCGATCAGCCGGGGGCGCGGGTTTCTGACATGGCGGAGACGGAGCCAGTGGCACCGACTGCTGCCGAGCCGCTGCTGCTGACGACGGCTGGAGCAGCTATCGATAGCTGGAACTGGAGGGGAGTGCATAGCAAAAGCAGGCCTCAACACGCTGAAAATGTTCCAATGTGTGTCACAAAAAGCGACAAACACAAACTATTTGATTTTTAACGAAACTTAAATGAGCAAGAAGCTAAATTTAAGAAGCAAGAAGAAGCGCCCAACGCTTTGTTTTTACCAACATTCCCGTTGCGTTTGGATGACACCAACTCGAATGTGCACTTGCATTCGGTACGACGTTTCCTAGCAGTTCATATCTGACTCGATAATCGAAGTTCCTAAATCGTGAGTCCGGACTCACGGCGATGCACAAATGCACCGAGCAATATCCGATGGAATCCTCTCTCCGCTGCAGCTGTGGATGTCGGGAGATTGAAATGGCACGGCGAAGAACGGCCGCGATGCCTCATTGCTCACAATCCCGTCCGGCTCGCCGATTATCGGCCAAGAAATGTTTCTGATTTGACTGCCTCTAATGCATCTTCCAGCGAGCCGGAATAATGAGACAGCTCAGTGCAGCGGGGAATCCGCACGGCGTATACAAAACACCACTCAGTGCGGAATGCTCAGCAGCAACGCAGCACTATACGAAACGCAGCAGCGTAGCCGCATATAGCTATCTTGATAGGTCGATTATGCCTTCATTTACAGTCTCCACATTTACAAACGGGCAGATCGTGTCAATGTCGCTCGCATTCGTTTGTTCGTCGATGTATTTTGTGACGGCGGTATTTGTTTCCGTCGTCTGATAGAGCCGTACGGGTTACCCTTGGCCGTATCTCGGCGCTGGGGCTCGACCCTGGCCTCTGCTCTACATCAGCTGGTGAACCCAGCAGGGGGCGCCATTCATCGTGCCCGCGCCGGGGACCTTTCAGGGCCACCCTCCATCCGCCGCGGCTCCCCGTCCCCTCCGAGCCGCGCCAGGATTAATAAGATGTGAATTTCATGCCACAGTGCCGCCCTCGCCAGCATTAAACCAACACAGAGGCGACCCGCCGCGCCGATCTCCCATTTTTTCCACTGGATTTGTGCGTCAAAACTGATTTTCATTTGATTCAGTCGCCGAGCGGGAGCGGCGAGGCGGCGCAGTCGGACGGAAAATTGCCGCGAGCATTACCCGGATGGTGTTATCTGCAGATCGGACGGCGCCGCGGCGCCCGACGCCATCGCCGCGCATCCATCAGACGGGGGTTAACTTTTATAAGCGCGCGTTATTGGTTCAACAGTGCCGACGTTATTGGTTCGTTGGTTCGTCGGTGCCGATGGTCGTCGAGTGGAAGAGTCTTCATACTACTAGCTGGAGGAAGTCAGTTGTCAGATAATGACTTGAGAGAGACAGCACAGTGGAGGTACCGGCAACATTAAGAAAAGGAATCGAGTGCGGTGTCTCCATATGTGGAAGTACCAGTGGCTCTAAGACGAGTTGAGAACGGTTGCAGAACGCGTTGGTGGAGGTACGGTCGGTTGTCAGAAGGAATATAGTGGCTTAGTCGATTAGCAAAGGTTACCCTTTAGAAATGAAGCCATGTCTTGAACGAGGTTTCTTAAGCAGATATTGTAAAAATAGTCACACCATTTCCGACATTTGCTGCGATGGCAAAAACATTTGAGCAAATCGTTGCAATTGATACTTAAATATTATATAGCAGTGCCAAATACGGTTACTCAGAACTCACACAGCACTCAGCGAGACCGATTGCACCGAAAGATATCATTACGCTGCCAATAGGCCAGGCACAATAACATCATCTTGCCTCAGAAACACCCACCAAAGCGAGTTGAACCACTCTGCTGCAACGTGCCATTTTTAAATGTCGCACAAGAAAATAGCCCTATCTGCTACTGGGTACAACTTTCGCCCGTGTTGGAACATTGTAAGACGAGCAAGCAAACCTGACAAACGACTCAATTATCTTCCAGAACGGTAGCAGGGAACAGCTTCTGGCTTTAGAAATGACAGTGCGGAGAATTGAACATGGTCGTCAACGAGGCTTTGTGTTACGTAAGAACAGTAGCAAGGGCTGATTTTGTCCTGGTTGTTCTTGCATTGCTCAACACTTTGAATAATAATTACATTATAAATCTCTATCATTTTTAAACCAAGAAGGCGATAACAACCCTCCGTCATACAAGCCTAGCCCTTAAGCCAGATGAACCAGAAAACGTTGGAGATATCAGCAAATGTCATCACTGAGCCTCTTAACAAACACATCATCGATCTATACTTTTAGCTCGGAATACTAACAACCCAGATCTTTCCTACCTGGACTCGTTCTTGTCGAGATCAAATTACTCCGGCACTG
Source organism: Semibalanus balanoides (assembly GCA_014673585.1). Lineage (NCBI taxonomy): Eukaryota > Metazoa > Arthropoda > Thecostraca > Balanomorpha > Balanidae > Semibalanus > Semibalanus balanoides. Next base: position 14,956 of record VOPJ01013383.1, read on the forward strand.
TTTTTTTCCTCGATCGTTCCTGATAGACGGATTCTGGACCAATGGGAGGAGTTAGGACCGTGGGAGGGAGAGATCGCTCGTGAGACGAATTCTGGACCAATGAGAGGAGTTTGAACCGTGGAAGGACCGTGGAAGGACCATGGAAGGGAGAGAGCGCTCGTGATGTCCGTCGTACCAACACGTGATGTCCGTCGTACCAACACGTGATGCTCGTCGTACCAACACGTGATGTTCGTCGTACCAAACACCGTTAGAATGTTCGTCGTTACCAAACACGTGATGTCGTTTCGTGCCAAACACGTATGTTCGTCGCACCAACACGTTGATGTTCGTCGGCACCAACACGTGATGTCCGTCGTACCAACACGTGATGTTCGTCGTACCAACACGTGATGTTCGTCGTACCATCACGTGATGTCCGTCGCACCAACACGTGATGTTCGTCGTACCAACACGTGATGTTCGTCGTAACAACACGTGATGTTCGTCGTACCAACACGTGATGTTCGTCGTACCAACACGTGATGTCGTCGTACCAACACGTGAGTTCGTCGGACAACACGTGATGTTCGTTCGCACAAACACGTTGATGTTTCGTCGTTTTTAAAACCCCCCCAACACGTGATGTCCGTCGTACCAAACGTGATGTTCGTCGACCAAACGTTGATGTTCGTCGTACCAACACGTGATGTTCGTCGTACCAACACGCCGCCAGTTCGGACTCCCTAGCGCCGGCTCACCTTCAGAAATTATTTCGCTCCAGTTAGCCAATGGACGTCTGCCCTCTGTCCGTGGACGGCCTCGCTATGCCCGGTATGGTGGTCCGAGTGCCGGGCGTGGCGGCGGCGGCGGCGGCTTCGTCAGTGAAGCGGGACGGTGGAAGAGTTCGGCTGGACGGAGACTGTCAGTGGAAGGTGGACCCCGTTGAAGACGGTGCATGCGTTGGGCCCAAACAAATAAGCCGTAATATAAATTTGCAGTGGTTAGGCGCAGATCCAGGATTTCGGTTCAAGGCCACATGCAAGCGCCACATACGCACACATACAAAAAGTTGCGCCCACATACAAGCGTCACATACAAAAAGTTGCGCCCTCCGGGCGCGCCCTGGCTCAGGGGGGTACTAGCGCCCCTATATCCGCACCAAGTGATTTAGTAGAGTTAGCTTGACCTTCTCATTGTCATTTCCCACGTTAGTTGGGCCACTCGACCGTTTTCCAGGGCTCTCGCCAGATACCAGTGGGTTATGACTTCATCGTCTAATCCTCTTGGTGACGGTGGCGCGGTCTTTGGTAAACAAAGGTGTCCCTGTAACTGTCAGCCTCGTTCATTACCAGTATCATTTGTGTTTTTCATGTCATAAATGGTTGGAATCGTTATGCGAATGTAATGCCATCTCTTCAAGTTAATGCCTCGTCATCTTGGAAGAAAATGTTGACATCACGAAGTTTGAGCATGGAGTTATGGACAGTTTAGCATGCTCTCAGAACCCTTAAATTTCGGAATCCTTGCCGCGGTCAAGCTAGTATATGTACATTCAACGGATTATATGATGTAAGGCTTATTTACAAATGCCAGGAGGATGTCAGAGAAGGATAATTATGGGCAGCTTAGAATGTGCCAGGAACCTGAGAGATTGTGACAGAAGGACAGATGTCAGCAATATGCCCAGAGTTTGTCAGGTGCTGACACTCAGTGCCAGTTGGACAGTTGTGTGTCAGCTTTGCCGAGAACCCGTCCATCAGGATATCAACGCCGTCTCGATCAGCGGCGGATCTACGTTAGGGCAAGACAGGCGTCGCACCAACACGTGATGTTCGTCGTATGTCCATCGCACCTCCAGCACCTACAAATTGCCCGCACATCCAACCAAAAATCGGATAGGCAAACGTATGCCCCCCCCCCCAACCATTCCGGGAAGCTTGTTCCGGAAAGGCGGGACTTAGACCCCACGCTCAATGACTCTTAGCGCTGATGACCCGACGCCTCCCCCCTCCCGGTCAACAGCGTTTCGTGGACGAAACAGATGATAATCCCCCCCCCCCAACTGGAAACTTAGATATGCCACTAGACTCGATAGACGACACAGACTAGGAAAGCGAACATTCTTCCCGAGGCCAAGTGAATTAACACATCGGAATAAAATGTACATCTCTGCAGAGAGTTGATAGTCATCACAAGAACTCTGCAACGCTGCAAGGCCAGACCAGACCACTTTTCAGGTCGGCTGTCCGCCTCCGTCGTCGCGGCTTCCCCGATCTTCCACCTCCTCGTGCACATCAGCCCAAAATACACCTCTTCTCTACATGACACTATCTGCTCTTATACGGCGCTGATCCAGAAGCCCAGTAATCGCATCACCCCCGACACGCCGCGTTCCCGTCGCTGCCTCGGTTGCAGCGTCACCCTCTGGCTGATGTCAGCGGTCGTCTCAGCGGTCAGCGCGTCAGCCAGGCGTCTCAGCGGTGGCAGTGTCGCCGTGTCGTCGTGTCGGCTGTCGCGGACTGGTGTGGTCTCGGCGACACAGCAGCTCTCTTGGCTGCTCTGACCAGGCGCCGATAGGCGTACAAAGGACTGACGGGTCGCGCCTCCCGACCGGCGGCTGCATAATGCCAGGCACGGACAAATTGGCGACATTAGGATATCACCCCATTGTCTGCCGCGGCCCGCGCTGCAGCGGTGAGAGGTGGCTGACGGTGAACACCATCTGACTACTGACGCGCTGACATCAGCTTGACGCGCTGATATCAGCTTGACGCGCTGATATCCAGGCTGACTGCGCTGATAGTTCGCTGACGCGCTTGATATCAGCTACGCGCTGATATCAGCTGACATCAGCTGACGCAGGCTGACATCAGCTGACGCGTTGATATCAAGCCCTGACGCGCTGATATCAGCTGATATCAGCTGATATCAGCTGACGCAGCTGACATCATCTGACGCGGGCTGAAATCTGCTGACATCAACTGACGCGGGCTTACATCATCTGACGTGGCTGACATCAGCTGACGCGGGCTGACGCAGGCTACATCAGCGTTTGATGCGGGCTGACATCAGCTACATCAGGCTGACGCAGGCTGACATCCACTGATGCAAAATGACAAGGCGACATAAGGTTGGTGTGGGCTTGGGTGTTGGCTTGGCGTCATTCACATCAGGCTGACCGTGGAGTGGCATTAGCTGGCGCAGGCCTATATTCAGGAGACGCAGGAAGACATTGGTTGACATCAGCTCTAACAAAATGTACACTGACATCAGCTGACGTAGGCTGACATCAGCTAGCTAATATCAACTGACATAAATAAATTAAACATAACCAGCGACATAACCAGCCAGCATCCGGACTACTGATGCACTTAACTGGAGCGAAACTCTCCCTCACACTCTAAACTACCTCATCGACCTTCCCAGTGTGCCCACCAGGCCACGGCGTACCCCCCCCCATATTCTACCGCCGATTATTCGTGAGTCCGTGACGTCACACGGCCGTGACGTACCGGGGGCGCACAGCAGCCCCTGGCAGCGTCGCCCAGCAGCGCTGCAAGGTGCCCGCGCGACGAAAACAGCGATCGGCTGATTGCACCAAGCGGCGCCGATGCGATTTTTCAGTGTCAGAATGCCGTGCGCTGGGTGTCAATCGGCCGTTATCAGGTGTTCGGACGATAAGTCCCATGTTCAGAACTGTCGCCAGTTTCCTGCACGCCACTCGCGGTCTATGGCGTCATCCGAGGAATGCGGTGTGAACGCGCCTTTACCGGGCCCGTTCTGGCCGCCGCTGAGCGTTCACGCTGCGCAGCGCGGAGGCGTCGTGTACACGAAAGAATATTGGCACATTGGCACATTACGACCCGTTTTTAACGAGCGACAGATGTTTTTGTTTTGACTGGCAATAAATCATGTCGGTGCCATTAGGGCCTTATTAAGGCGAGTGCTGGCTTATTTTCTCGTCACAGGCGTTAACTGGGACCGGGAGAACCGCCAAGGCGCTATCACGCCCATCGCATCCAATGCTAAGTTTCGTTTGTAGATGCCAGACGATAGGGGCCGTCGACAAGTCGGCGAGGAATAGTAATCGTCTCACTGATGTGGACAAAGGCGTAACATGAATAGATAAACCGCAGACAAGAGGCGCGGCTGGCCGGTCCACCGCGGCGCCGCCGGACTGCCGCCGGACGTACTGGAGGGCGGGGCAGCTGGGGGGGGGGGGAGATCTGTGCTATCGTGCCATCCCGAACACCCCTGCGTCCCCCCTCCCCCCCTCTACTGTCACCTGACACCCTGACTGACACCTCAGCCGACACTCCCGATCACCTGGGAACAGCTGGGGTGATCGGGAGTGCCGGTCACCTGGGAACAGCTGGGGTATGCCACTATCCCGCCCAGTCCTAATTGGCAGGTGGTGACAGAAAATGCTGCTGTTCGGTAACGAATCGAAATGTTCTTGATAAGATCACATATATTTGGTGATGTTTGCGGACTTGTCAAAGCATCAGGAGAGATAGTGGCATAAAAAAGGTTTCGACTCATGTCTGTGGGTGCTGGTGTAAAGGATACAGCACACGTACTGAAAACACACTGATAACGCGTATCTGAACTAATAAATGAATGGTAAAACAAATGCTCATGAATTAAAGGGACTGTCCCACCTTCTCAAAAGTTCTCAAATGTACGCCGCATGTGGTGTTAAATATTAAGTTAATCTGCCGTAACACGATTATGGTATTTTTACTCACAAACAGTGCTCAATTTCATTAAAAAGTAAAGTTTTAATATTAGGGCTGATGGACGGCATATGATAGAATTCGGAATAGAGAAAGCCTTCAGCTGCCAATAATGTACGGCTAAATTGTATGGCCCAATGTAAAACAAGTCGGATATCATCAAACCTTTAGTTAAAGAGTGACGACGTCATCGGCTCAGGGTCCCCATTTCAAATACACGATCGAGGACTGGGATGTTACAGATGTCAAACCAAACTCAAATTTTCTTTGTTGATTCGACATGCGGTGGTTGTTTTAACTTATACTATACATAATTGCAATGCCTAGCACGGAAAATGGCAATCTCAACTCAAATATAATGTTAAGGTGGGACAGTCCTTTTACTTTGTATTTAAATACCCGCAGAAATTTTGCAAATCTTATCCTAACGAATCAGGAGAAAAGACAATGCATCATCCTTTAGTCCTGAATACATATTCGAGTGTAAAGTAAGGCAATATTACGTTTATGGTAGTGTAAAACGCACTCTTACATTTGAACAGCAAAAGTCGAACCCACTACTGTCATTTCAAACCAAATAACCAACGCTCTAGCCTTCGTCCTGAATGTTGCACATCCGCTCGCGACTGCCACACCCAAAGCCAGGCCTGAACACGAACAGCCGAACACCGAACACTGAACACACCAACAATGGACAGCAAACACACGGTCGCCATGTAGGTAGCTGTCCTCCCGCCGCGGCCGTCGTGTTCCCGACCCGAACAGACAGCAGAGTCGATAGTCGCTACACGCGCTCGTCGTGTTCGCCGGCCGAACGATCCGCCCGCGGGCCGATACTATCACCGCCCAATTAAAGCGACGCCTCTCGCCGGAGTTCGGCGTCCATCATGGCCGACCGTGTTTGGCGCCCGCGGCGACGCGCCCGGTCGGCGGTTTGGTCCGCAGTGGTCCAATGTGGTCCGCCATGGTCTGCCGTAGTCCGTGATGGTCCGCCATAGTTCGCCGTGGTCCGCCGTGGTCCTCCATGGTCCGCCGTGGGTGGTCCGCCATGGTCCGGCGTGGTCTGCCGTGGTCTGCCATGGTCTGCCATGGTATGCCGTGGTCTGCGATGGTCTGCCGTGGTCCGCCATGGTCCGCCACGGTCCACCGCAGTCCGCGACGGTCCGCTGTGATTCGCTCTGTCGCTGAATGACGTCACCCATCGTCCGACTGATGCCATGCTGACCGACGTTGTTTCTCCTCCAGGGCGGCGCATACGACATGAAGGACGCCCCGGGTGCGCTACCTGGTCTGGGGGCGCCGTCACCTTACTACAGCCCCTACGACCCGGCCGCTGCTGCCATGTACCCCTACACTAACGGGTGAGTGGCCGAGCCATGGGTTCTGTCTCAGCTTTCGGGTGTTTGCTGCCAGAGTATGATGACGTACGGGTGGCTGTGCAATGTTACCATGCAGCTATCAACCCGGGCAAAATATGCAGACTTGTGGCAAGGTAAATATTATCATCACAGGTCACACTGCTTAAGGCAGATGTATCAGAAAGGTAGAAACCAGTTCAGGACAGATCTGCACGTGATTATATTTTTAGCAACTACAGTGTACCATGTATCATATGGGTTCAATAGCATCGACTCGGAAGCACACATTATCGTAAGCGCAATAGGCTCTTTCGTTTCATCCATTTTCCACGACGCAACCGCCTGCTAAAGGCGCATCCGTCAGCCACCAATAATGTATGAGGCAATGAAGCTCTGTTTCCTCGATCTATTTATGCGGCACGATCGGTCTGTTTCCATTTCTCAAGAGCAGCCGGATCTGTTTGGAAGCCTTCTGGGCAGTTTTCCAATAATGAAAGAAGTCAGCACAGCTGCCCAGCCACCGAACTAAAGCGAGTCAACGTTAGATGCGAAACGGAACCTATCCTGGCGTGGGGTGCACCAGGGGCGACGCATGGCCTCGCTCCTCTTCTCGGCGACGATCCATCACGACGGCGGCCGACGGACGGAGGCGCCCTGACAAATCGCTCTCACCAGCGGCCTCCGAAATGACATTCCGGCCACGCCGCGCGCGCGGCCGCGCCGTTTAATTTCACGAATATCGGCGACGTGTTTGTCACCAATTTGTCGGCGCCAGTGCGTCATTACAGTCGCCAACAGGTTCTGATGCGATCGTGGCGCAGGCACGGTGCCGGACGCGGCCAGGGGCGGCACCAGGGAGTGCCCTGAAGTGACGTCAACATTGACAAGTAGCGGAGCTATGACGAAAGGAAAACGTTTGCAACTGTTGATTGTTTCTTACTAGACCAATTTTGTTGTTGATATATCCGGCGTGTTTGTGTATGTGGCTCAATAGTTGAGTCAAGTGCACAAATGGTGCACGTTTCGTTCCTATGTTGTCGTACTCCCACTCGATTTTGTATTAATACAACAGGCTCATCAAGAAGGTTTGGCACATGAGGTGAATGTTTTGTCAGTTCAAGCTCTCCAGCATCATGAGCTTGTATCTACATACTCACGCTCTCAACACATCCACATCAATCATCCATTATCCACACATCTAAGCCCACCCCTTGGCCCACCCTAACGTAACCCCTATCCTAACAAACCCACACCAGCACCACACCTCCCCTCCACCCCGCGCCGCTGACGCCGCCACTGCGCCAAACTGTGCACCGCCGCCGGTGCACGGCGTGCACGACCTTGCAGCACGCCGTGCACGGTCGGTGGCCGGCAGAGGCACGCGTCACCCGGCCGGCTCGCGCGCGAATAACCGACGCGGTCGGCTAATGAGGATGTATCGCTGGTCTGGAGGACTCCGAGGGTGGCAAGCAGCCCGACGTCAGCGACGCGCGCTAATTTCGGCGACGACACCCGGCTAGGCCAGGAGACAGAGTGTGGCGCCGCTGCTGAACGTTGATTGGCTGGGTGGGACAGACGGCACGCGAGCCGGCTCGCCCCTCTGGTGGTGTCTGAAGTCGTTGTCGTGAGTTGTGTCCACCATAGCTACCGATGTGTCGTAAGCAGCCATTGATCTACAATCTTCACCTCAGTTGGAATGAGTTCGACGGTTTTGATAATACATCTCCTTCAACAATATTCCGCTCCATTTTTTGTTTGCTCTTTAGCCTACCCCTCCATGCAGATTGTAGATTGTAGCAGGGGCGCAGCCAGGGGGGGGGGGGGCATTTGGGGCAAATGCCCCCCCGTCGCGGCTCAGAGGGAGCCCCATCTCAGACTCTGAAGGGGGACATTCTTCCGGAGTCTGCAAGGGGCCACCATGAGTGGACTCGGTGGGGACCTTCAGTGGGGCCCTCTGGTCGGCCTGGAGGGGACCTCTGCTCGGGAGCATGGGACGAGGGGAGCCTTATCATCGCGGGATTTGAGGGTCCCCTCATGTGCAATCTCGTACGTGAGGTGGGCATCTTCTGTGGCTCGGTCATGAGGTGGCGATATACATACTTAGCCGTCTGGAGACGGGGACTCTCGATCGCTTGAGGGGGCCCACGGTTTGGGAGATCCTAGGGGGCCCGTGGTGCTAATGACGGGCCTCTGCCAGGTCTTTCGGAAGGGGCCCTCAAGTCGCCTTAGGTGCCCCTTGGGCGCGAACATCGGGGCCCCTGCTGTTCGGTCTAGTAAAAATGCGCAATGCGGCTCTCATAGTCTGGTGCTGAGAGCCCTCTGTCAACTGATGGGGCTTAAATAGCGCCTTTGTGTAGAGTTTTGAACGGGCCTCTGTCGGTCAGAAGGGGGCCCTCTATATACGCGAGAGGGCTCTCGGTCGGCATGAGAGAGGACCTTGAATTGTGCCTGAAGGTAATCTCTGTGCAAGTTTGAAGGGGCTGTATCTATCGGTTGGAGGGAAGCGCTCTGTGGCATGTAAGGGGCCCTCTTTGTCACCTCGGTCTGGAGGGCCTATGTGTGGAATGAGGGGCTCTCTGGTGGCGCTGGAGTCGTGTCGTCGACCAGACTCTGAAGGCCCCATCCATTGCTAACATCAAGCAAGGGGCGTAGTCAGCCTGAAGAAAACGAGTGACCACCTCTGTCGGGTCTTAAGTATGAGTGATGGCCCTCTGGTGGCCAATGTACAGGGGTATCTGTTCTGGGTCCCAAGCACTTTGACAGATGAGGCCCTTTATGAATCGACCTCCGAACGGAACCTCTGATCGGCGCTGAGGGGACCCCTCAGAGTGCGGCCTGCCCGAAGGGGGTCCTAGGTACGAGCCTGAGAGAGGACTATAACAATGTCTGCATTGTGGGGACTCTCTGCGTGTAGGTAGCGACCAAGTGAGAGTGCCTCATGAGCCTCTCGCCGTGGAGTGGGGCCCTCGATCTATGTATATTATATGTAAGGTGGTCTTGGTCGGCCATGAACATGGGTTCCTCCAGTATCCGGCACTCATAAGGCGTGCCTAAAGGGAGGCCAACATCTGACGGCCTGAGGGTCGGTTCCCTCTTGAATCCGGCCTGATGTTTAGGACTCCTCAGTCGGCAGCAAGAAGCCGCGGGCCCTCTCTGCGACCACCCTTATATCAAGCCCTAGAGGGGCATAACTGAGTGAGGGCCTAAATCCATGTCAGGCCTGAGCCTCTGATGGTTGAACCACCTTCATCGTTCCTCGTCTCGAAGTAAAGAGCCCTAAGGGCACCCCCCAGTCGGACCTGAAGGGGCCCTCGATGGAACACGACTTGGGGGCCTCCCTGATCGGTCTGAGGGGCCCTTGGCCAAATTAAGTATGTAGGCTTATTTGTTACTCTTATCATAACCTAGTAAGTAGGTTAACCTTCAGAATAAGAAGATTAAAAAATGTTTACCGCGAAGCTAATATGTAGGAGCCCTTGCGTTTCATGAGGGCAATGATGTATGTCCAGCATAGTCGTACCCATTTATACAATAAGAAACCGGTGGGTAGTTACCCAGTAGACAAATACAAACTCGATCTTATCGTAGCACTCAGCCTGGTTCTTGGCTTCGCTTAGATAATCGAGTTCCAGCATATCCAGCATAATAATGGTTGAAATATGCTCTAGCTATGCCTCCCTACTATCCAAGAATAAACGTTATTTGGTCCCATTCCATTTTCATTTTATTGATAATATGTCAGAACGAATTGTGGCGAGTTTTACCATCATAATTTTTAATTACTACTGTTTTCTACTATGTATGGCTTAAGAGAACTATCGAAGTCTTTCACCCCAGCTCTTTTAACCCTCGACCGACGAAGGAGGTCCTGAGAACCCAGAACTTCGAAACCGGACCGGGGGTGGCGGAAAATAACCGCCCCCTCACAAGAGATCTCCCAATAACTACGCAAACGTGAGCGAGTAGAACTGGAAACGGCGTGAGGTAGGCCGTGACGAGTACTAGCGATAATAACTTAGCTATTTTTTGATGAGGTCAATTTGACGGTCACCAGAGGTAAAAAAGTTCAAATTTTCCCATAAATTTCGAGTAAATTGAAAACTGCTTCACAATAATCCGGGCTAGCTCAGTAACTCAATAAGCTAGGAAGCAATCCGAAAAAAGCACTGCAATTGCTCTTGAAACACTCTTTCCGGCCAAATTTGTCCTTCAGATTTAGATCGGTTCAATAATATGAAGGCTCCAGAGGTCAGTAGAAGTCAAACATGCTAATTTATTACTTGAAAAAGTTTTTTTGTTAATAACTCTTAAGTTGTTAAAGGTAGAGCAAGATGCCAAGTCATATATAGGAACACTCCATACATGTTTCTCAAATCAACCGGCGCATCGAACTATATATCTTTTTATCTAGCAGGTCAAACTAAAAAAAATGACATTGACGCTGACCTTAGCAGGTAATGTCAAAGGTCAAGTCAAAATTTTTTGTCTATCGATGGAGTTTGAAAAAGAGAACAGAATGGTGAAAACCCACAGTACTACTATCTTACGTAGGAACACTTGTTATTGTACAAAAACCATATGACTTTTTGGCACATTGGATTTGACCTTAAGAGGTCCCACTGGAAGAAAAATAACAGACTGCATTCTTATGTTTGACTTCAAATAGTGATTAGATGAAACGACAACATTTTAGCCAGGGTTTTTGTTCGAATTGGTGCGCATTTCAATTTTCTCTCCATAACTATATAATGGAGGTCTCAAAGAATTGAAAAATTGACCGCCCTCGAGGTCTCTCTGAAATAGTAAGAAAAAATCCGAAGTATGATACCGAAACTAAGTAGATGATGCCTGAGAGCCTAATTACATAATACACTGTGCAGGTAATAGAACTGTTTGGTGTCCACAAGAGCACTTGTGGCATTCGGCAAGATGTGCAACTTACACAAAACGTGTACCTTGAAGTGTTATGAAGCGTCATTTATATGTGAACTGACTAAAACGTGACTGAAAAGTTAGGTAAGTCAATTTTTTCAAAGAAAGTGTGCGGAATTGATTGCCCGAAACAGCCATACAAAATTTGGCGGCGCTAACGCGCAGCCGTTTTCCGCAGTCCGGAAAAGACCTGTGGGGGGGCGGATTATCAGCGCCCCCCGTCGGTGCGGAGGGTTAAAACCTTGGGCTTAGCGCAAATGCGCGGATTGGGCTGAATAGTAGGTATCCATGTAGTGAAGAGTGGTCTCAATAAGAACGCAGTCGTTGGCCCCCGGGGCCTGACAGCGGTCAGACGGTCGGCAAGCCGCGTGCTGACATGCTGCGGCCGTCTCCAATAAATTTGTTTTTTTTGGCCAAATAATCTTCACATGGTATTGCTCTGGAATTGGTCTTGCAATGCTGGTGGCACAATTAACAAAAATTACAGACAGTCCTTCAATAATAAAAGTGAAGAATATAGCAAGACAGGGCGCCGAAATCAATGCAGAGAAGAAAAAATGAGTGAAAAACTAAGCAAATTCATTTTTTTGGGGGGGGCATCAGCCTGTGCTGGGGGCCCACTTTGCAAAATCCTCCTTTGCCCCCCCGTCGCAAAATCCTGGCTGCGCCCCTGGATTGTAGACATACCTCGGCCTCAATATAGCCTATTGGGGGTCCTCCATGTCAACTGTGGTCCTCCCTGTGACTCAGATGACACCTCGCCACTGCAGCGCTGCAGCCAGGCAGCTCGGAAGCTCTGCAGCCCAGCAGCTCGAGAGCTTCGCAACTCGGCGGCTCGACGTCTCAGCAGCGCGGCTGCTGTCGTTATTATACCCTGATGTGACAGCTGAATGGCCCCTGGTCTGGACGCGGGCCACCCCGATTCTTGACGGCGACCCCGTAAAAAGGCTGACCCGCCAGATCGGTGATACTGTCCGGCGGCAGAGGCGTCGTCAGGAAGGAGAGGAGGGGGCAAAGGTGGCTGAAACCGAGAAAGGTATGAGGAAGTGAGAGAATAAGAGGAGGAAATTGTAGGCTCATTGTGCTGCCACAGTGAGTGCGAGTCAGTATTATAGTTCAGACCACTAGACTGCGTGAGACTGCGTAAGACTGCGTAAGACTGCGTAAGACTGCGTAAGACTGCGTAAGACTGTGTAAGACTGCGTAAGACTGCGTAAGGCTGCGTATGTATAATTGACTAGAGTATCTCCTGAGTTGAACCCTCTCAGCCTCAGCTGTCCGGAGCCAGCATAGACTTCTGCATACGTTCCTTTATGCCCGCTTGGCTCGCCGTTGCCTCTGCTTTCCATTCGTTCGATGCTCGGTGCAGCCGACCCCCGTCGGTCGCCGGAGGTTGCCGCCCTGCGCTATGGTCTGACCTCACGCTGAGCTCGCTGCGCTGCCTGTCGACCGCCAGCTGTGTGCCCACTGAAGAACTGTCTCCGAGACAGCGGCAGGTCTCTTCAACATGGCCGCTCTTCGACTCAGAGTCCTATCTACTGCACAGTGTAGGGAGAAAAAGATGTCTTTGTGAAGGCAGCAGGCCTGTTCAGCATGACCATTGACCAGCGACCGCCCTTTGTCTTCTAGTCTTCTATGAGTGGACTCGTGTCTAGCATGTAACTGCTGCATCACAAAGGCAGAAACAGATGTTACTGGGTCCGCAACAGATCTTTCCAGCATGGCCGCCTTTTGTCTCACAGTCATGCCACTCTACGGCAGGGACAGAAACAAATGTATCAGAGACAGCGGCAGCTCCTTCCAACATGGCCGCCGTCCATTTCACGCAGCCTCTTCACTGCAATAAACAGGATGACGTCAGTGGATCGTAACACCGTCGGCCAGTCGGCAAGACTGTGTCTGCTAGTCTTCAGCTGCATTTGTTACAACATCTTGCAGATCGTGTCGAAAAATACGACCGCACAGCAAATCATCACTTAGCTTCTCCTTAAACAGAGCGTGTCAACTCAATTGACAAACCACGCTGCAAGGCTTGCGCTATTCGAGGCAGACTTTACTCCTCTCCAGCGCGTTTTTCGTCCCCTCTCGCCCTGAATTCCGCCGAGGTCGACCTCTCACCCAGCAGCACAGCCGACGTGGCATGGCTGCCCGGCGGTCGACGCCATCGCCGCCTGCTGCCGACGCCGCGTCGTCGGCGACGCATCGTTGTCGACGCTGGTCGGACATACGACGGCCTAATCTCGTGCGTGGCATCCGTCGGCGCCCCTCGCCGCGGAGCGCATCTGCAAGTCTATGAGCAATCTCTGTGTGCGGGAGAAATCCGGAGAGGACCGCGAGGAAAAAATCACAGGGCCGTCGCCGAGCAAGGGGCGGGGTTACCGCCGAGCCGGGAACAAAGACTGCAGGGTGGAGAGAAAGGAGTTGTGGAGGGATCACTCCACCAAGAGTCATTTGTTTGCTGAAGGGGATGAAGAAGCCGAGTGATGAATAAGGCACCCTGAAAGTTGCCGTGCGGGTATCCTCAATGTTTACGACATCAGACATTGGCGCCTCGATTTTTGACATTGCAAGCTATTTATACATATATGACATTTCGTGTTACTGATCTTTCGGCACTTGAATGTATGACGGGGTCTCACCACCACTGGGGCTCACTCTTGGAGCTCTTGCTGTAAGGGTCGCCGACCCGACGGTGCGAAGCTTCCGGTCGCGACCCGACGGTGCGAGCTTCCTGATGGCTACGACTGGTGGTGATTATTTTGCCATTGAACTGTCATTAGAATGATACCTCAGTCTTGACTGTGCAGTTAATCCATTTTTCAGTATTGAAGAAAATGCGGGTTACGTTTTATCTGGGCCACCCTGTAGTTATCCTTTGGCAAAGCCTTCGCTGAAGCTTTTTGTTCAAAGGATGATATCATCGAAGGTATCTAGTGTGTGAAACTGGTGTGAGCGAAACTTATCAAACGTGTCTATTTTAATGAAGCTCTTGTTTTGAATATCATCCAATGAAGGGAACAGGCCATACATATGTCGGCATCCAAACATGGCCTTGGGTGCATTTGATTAGTGATCGACTCTGACTTTCACCAGCATGCACATGCCAAAATACAGATTTTGTCAACGCTGAATTGATGGCTACACGAGTTCATACGGATCATTATAGTGTTGAAAACCTCACGGACATTGTTACCGCAAGAGTTTTCTGAGCGACGACCATTAAAATCCATCAAAATCACAAAAATCCAAACAGAGACGATTTGTCACCTAGCCAGTCACGTTCGGTGTTGAAAAAAGACCGGCTTGCTATGTGTTAAGGATAAATCACGGACTGTTTACGAGTCGCTGATCGGACAGGCAGTGTCAATCATAGTACAGGAAAAACCCGATCTCGGCGCGATCGGCGATCGGATCCGTCACGAGCAAGTCGCCGCCAGTGGAGAGGGGCTCGGGGTGCTGGTGTGACCTCACCGCTTCGTTACGGCGTGCAGCGACGCACGCACGACGAGCCGCGCCACGTCTGCCGCGCTGCGTCTGCCGCGCCGCGTCTGCCGCGCTGCGTCTGCCGCGCTGCGTCTCCTCAGCCGCCGCACGAAACTGCCCGCGCAGCGACATCGGCGCCAGCTATTAAGTACTCCACATAATTTATTGGCGCGATAGTGGTCGCCCTGGCGTCGGCTGGCCGATCACCTGGTTCCCCTCCGGCTCTCTCACTCACGCGGTCGGCGACCCCCCCCATCCCTCCCCACAGTCCGGTGACCCCCGCTGCGCCGCCGTCGGCTGGCCATTTGCCCCCAGGGGATGCCGCCGGCGACCCAGCGGCTACCGGCGCCGAGCCGTTCAGCGCTATCGAAAACATCCGTCTAGCTGCTGTTGCTGACGAGGGTAGTCACGAAAATTCACAAAGAAGTATTATTGCTACAGCATCGAAGTTGTCGAGGATTGCATGCTGCTGCAATGCAAAGAGTTTCGTTACGGCAAGTTTGTTATTAATTTGGTTTAGACTTGGCTCCGGACATGCCGGTCTTGAATTGGGCGCACAGCTGCCCTCCTGGCTACTACACTTTGCAGCTGAAAGGGCGCAGTCAATGGGCGCTACCTTATTCCTGTCTGGCCAATCTCACTCTAGTATCGGAGTCAATATATGAAGACGTAGCTGGCACTGCCATAGTTCGATACAACAACCCAGAAACCGATACATACTCAGACTTCTCTCGTCTGCCGACTCTCGTCCTCTTCATGACGCTGAACGGAAGACTCTGAGTACGGAGAGCCGAAGTCATCCCCCTGTACGTCTAACGGGAGCAGGGCAGGGGAGCACAAACAGGAGCAGAGCGGACATCAGCGATGTAGCCGGCAGATACCGAGTGGACATGGTCCCGGCCCGGTCACCCGCTGCTCCGGTCCTCTATATCGCCCTCCCATCTGACAGACCAGGGTGCCCCGGACACCACGTGTGGGGCGCGGTGGTACAGGACCACTGCAGAGGTCTGGTCCAGTGGTCCGCGGGATGTCATCCCCTCTTGCTGTCCTATACCGCCCGCCGCCCAAAACCGCCCGCCGCCTGCCGCCCGCCGCCCGCCGCCCGCCGCCCGCCGCCCGAAGTTCGGCGCCGCCCGCCGCCCGCCGCCCGCCAGTGCCGCCGCCTCAGCCTTGGATTGTACGATAACAAGTACCACGAGCACCGTGACACCAGCAGAGAGGCAGACTGGAAAGAGAGACGTGCTCGGCAAAAACCCGCCGACAAATGGTGATGAACGGTGGTAAACGGGGACACAGTCACCGCGCCGCCTGATCCTAGCTCTGACCCCGAGCAGTGACGGCACGAGTACGGGCGAGTCCCCCAGGGGACGCTGGTTGGCAGCGCGCGAGGCGGACGCGAGGCGGACGCGAGGCGGGCGCGAGGCCGCGCCTTGGTGGAGATTGCGTGCGACAGTCGCTGTCGGCGCAGTCCACCCTTCACAGTCGAGTCAGCTGTCGCCTGTCTCGAGCCGCTCTGGGACCGTCGCCGCCGCCTGCGCGCGCTGCTTCGATCGTTACCGACCTAACGCGCGCGCTAAGTACTGTTAAAGATCCCTTAAAAAGACGTCACGGGGCGGCAGCGGCGACGGCGGGAGGCGGCGGGCGGCGGGCGGCGGGAGGCGGCGGCGGAGGGCGGCCAGCAGGATGGTATCAGCCAGCCTGTTTTTGTTTCGAGGCGGCACTATCTGATGCGGGCGCATCCCGCGCGCGGGCAGTCCACTGAGAATGTCGTGCTGAGTATCGCGGCATCGCGGCGAGGCGAGGCGAGGCGAGGCGAGGCGAGGCGAGGCGAGGCGAGGCGAGGCGAGGCGAGGCGAGGCGAAGGCGGAGGCGAGGCGAGGCGAGGCGAGGCGAGGCGAGGCGAGGCGAGGCGAGGCGAGGCGAGGCGAGGCGAGGCGAAGGGAGGTGCCGTCAGGACAGTACAGGACGGGCAGCAGTTTTCAAGGGTCGCGGTGTCACTCGGGTGCGGTCAGCGTTGCCCACTGGCAGTGCGAATTGTCTTAGTTTGACAAATGTTGGGTACAGTTCAGTATGCTACGGAAAATTATGCCGTAGATCCAGGGTGCGCACGCTGCTCGAGACGAACATCTATGTAGAATGTAGATTCCTCAAACTTTGTGCAGTTTTGAAAGATACCTTGCCAACGAAAATAACACACATCATGGTGAACCCACTAGCGGATCCAAGGAGCTTAAGCCCCCCTTAAATCACCTAAAACCAGTGAAATTTTGGCACATTTTCTCATGTAGAGGGAAATATAATAAACTTTTACAAAGGCATATTTGTTTTAAGCCGTTCACTAAGGTACAAGGAACCTAAATCCAATCAGTTTTCCAAATGTGTTGAAACTTTTTTAAATTTAGTCCCCCCTCCCATCGTATTTCTGGATCCGCCAGTGGGTGAACCCTATCGTCTCATCAATCTGCCTCATATTTATGCTACATTCAAAATGTGCGCACTGAATCTGCACTGCAAAAACAATTCGTCTACCACCACAGCGCCACCAGAATGGACCAGCGCTGCTAGGCTCATCCAAGCGCTGTCCGCACTCTATGCGCAGCCTCCCGTATCGTCGTCCCAGGTGGTAGAGACGGCGTGATCGCTGAACCTGTGGGCTGACATGATGACTGATGGTACGATTCATATCAACGAGTTTTTCCCTCTCACCTCTGACAGCGGATGGCACCGTCTCTCCTTTCTTCTGCGAGAGAACCTTGGCAGCGTACGGAGAGACGCTTTTGTCTCGAAGCGTTGAGCCCACCGGAAGGATCTTTATTCATGCTCTTTTTTGGTTATGTTATACATTCAGAGTCAGTCTGTCAAGGTTGTTTGAATTCCGGCGGCATCGTCCTCCGAATGAAATGACATCACACCGTGTACAAAGAGCTCGCATCACTCAAAGACAATACCTACATGTATGCTTTTATAAGTGTCAATGGGATGGGATGTGAGAGTATTTGCTATGGTGCTGCGATTATTATCTTCACAGCGACCTGTGGGGTGTTATTCTGACTGAGACGTTCCATTTCAGGTACTGCGGGTTCGACTTCAATAGCGCCGCACATCGTAAAAACGCCACCCGGGAGGCGACCAACACCTTAAAGGCGTGGCTCAAGGAGCACAAGAAGAACCCGTACCCGACCAAGGGCGAGAAGATCATGCTGGCCATCATCACCAAGATGACGCTGACGCAGGTGTCGACGTGGTTCGCCAACGCCCGCCGGCGGCTCAAGAAGGAGAACAAGATGACCTGGGAGCCGCGCAACCGGACCGACGACGACGACGACAACGACGAAAACGGCAACGAGAAGAAAGAAGACTGTGATGAAGCCAAAGACGAAGGTACGTGACGCGTCACCCCACTCCAGCCAACCCCTCTCCTCACAGCGGTCGCCCTCCTCGCACGCACATCGTCCATCGTCCCGCACGCGTGACGCCTAGCACCCATTAACGCCTTCACCACCGGCGCCCCTGCGTCCGAGTTCTTCACGGCGGTGGACCTTCACCGCAATAACTCATCCTCGTAGTAGCCTCTCGCCACGCGGCGCGCGCCGCCCGTGCCGCCCCCGCCGCGCCGCCGCCCGCCGCGCGCCGCCTGCCGCACCGCATCGCCTCCGCGCCGTAATTGCCTCTTTCTTTTATCACGCCGATTCCGCCGCGCCATTATTCACCCATTATCGGCGGCGCGCGCGCCGGCAGAATCAATATGGCGGTGGCGGTCAGTCGGAGCGGCGAGCCGTCGACAGTTATCAGGAGGAATGGGCGGCCGGCGACGCCGGCAGGCCGGACGCCGAGATATAAATGGAGGCAGCGATCTGACCGGAAGGGAGGCCGATTGGCCGCGGGCGCCGGATTAGGTGAGTCAGTCGCGACAGAGCAGGGCCGGATGGGCGGCGACGGCCGACGGACGCTGCGGCAGACCGCCGCCGGGAGGATCGGTCAGTGAGCAAACGACGTCGTCCGTCTGCGGGATGGCAGATGGACAGGGACAGTCCTGTCTGGCCCCGTCCCTCCCCCGAATCTCGGTGCGACGTGGTGGGTGGTTTGTGTGGGTCCCGGAAATCGCCAGAGAGGAGGTCAAGTGTTTGAGGAAGGAAGTCAGCATAGGAAGAGTCTATCTGGACCAATACTGGTTCAATTACAAGTATTGTGGGCAGCAGCAGCATGAGTGTTGTCTAAAGGCAACACCCATGATGCTGTCGCATAGATCAACATTATCGGACAGATGCGATAGTCCCCACCTCCGTTTTCCCCCAGCAGCTCCGCTCAGACTGTGTGACGCTCAGTGGGGTTATCCCTATATTAGCCAGCTGTGCAGTCTTATCTCGCATATCGCATAAATTAGGTACGAACGGCTGCGAGAATCCACCCCCGCGACGCATTGTGACTTCACCACAATCACCAGCCTGCATGACATTCGCAAACACGGCCGAGACTCGTGGCGCGGTCCGCACGCACAGCGACATACTCGGCGCACGTCGCGGCGTACGCGGCGCACTGCGGCGTGCTGTGGCGCACCGCCGGAGGAATGCAGAGCGCGGCAGCTGTGTACGCATTCGCTGGGTAATCAGGCGTCCCGTGCACGCGCGCGCGCCTGTAAACAGAAGCTACCGGCTGACGGGCTATCGCAGGCATCAGCTGCTGAGCAGTCAGGCAGTAGTGAGCTGGTAGAGTAGTGAGTAGTCAGCTAGAAGAGGCGTCCGCCTGCTCAGGGTGGTGTCTTACTGGCGAGGGGTTGCATCCGTATTATCATGGCGTTCTGCTGTTTTGATGTCTTGTCCTGCCGTCCTGCCGTCCTGCCGTCCTGCTGTCCTGCTGTCCTGCCGTCCTGCCGTCCTGCCGTCCTGCTGTCCTGCTGTCCTGCTGTCCTGCCGTCCTGCCGTCCTGCCGTCCTGCCGTCTGCCGTGCCGTCCTGCAGTCTGTCTCGTCTTGTTGTCCTCCTGTCCTGTCGTCCTGCCACGTCAGTATAATCCGTAATCGGTGAACGGACTGCGGCAGGCGCTGTCACTGCGAAGCGTACCACGCACGGTTGTCCACCGAAAGTGGACACGAAGCGGCCCTGCCGGTTTTCCGGTTAATTGCTCGCTGTCCCCGTTCGGCTAAACGGTAAACCATGTCGCCGGTACGTCGGCCGGAGAGGAGGCGCAGGAAATTGCCGCAGGACTAGGGGGAAGTGACCAGACGCGGAAACAATGGGCTGACGGCGGCAGAGGCGATTTTTGGTGAGTGTTATTGGATTGGCGGATCGAACCCTTTTCGCCGCGTCAGCAGAGGGGAAAGCATCGCCAGCAGCGGGTGTTGGAGATAGGTTTCTAAGTAGGCGTGCCAAAGGGAAAGTCTTTGGTGGTTAAATATTTATTTGAATGAATGCTATCTACGGAGTTTTCGTCTCGGTAGCCATTCGAGTGAGATTTATGCGCGGCCTGTGATATATTTCAGTCGCTAGCACATCTCGGAAACATTTTTGGTTGTAAACCCTTCACTGCGTGCCGGCGCACCGCAGTCTCACATAAAGTGGTGCCGGCGCTCGTTTGAGTCAAGTTAACTAAGCGTCAGCCGATATTTTATGACGTCGTACACTGAGAGCCACCGTTTGCGGCGCTCTAAATTGCTGCATAACGACCCATTGATTCGTTCGGCGCGCCGCGAGGTGCTAATGCCCTTCACTCTGCCACCGCCAGCCATCGCCCGAGTTGATGGCGGCTCGCTAAGAACCGCCGCTGTCGAGTCGGATAACAGAGTTCAGCTGTTAACAGCGTTCAGACGAGGCTGTTGGCGCAGTTCGTATGCAAGGAAATTGGACCAAGGAGTGTCGAGTTTGATATGCATTGACTTCAGAATGAGTGTTGTAGAAAGGGTGTCGGTGTATCCTTTAATGCTGCGAGTCAATAAACACACGTTTGGTGCAAACCAGTAGGGCTCAGTACAAAGCAACAAAAGTTAATGTTTTTTCTTGCATTTGTCCTTATTTCCTTATTAGTTTCGTGGTGTGACGTCAGAGCATAAATTGGCGACTCTGTTTGACCAGCGGCCGCTTTGATTCGGATGAAGAAAGACATTTGGCGTAAAATCAACCACAAAGCAAATCACACGGCATAATCAGAATCAGGCAATTGCGCTAAATATCTACCCTACAAAATATATTAATGTAGTTTTTTCAGAGTTTTCAAAAGGATTGACTTTATATATTACAATCCTCTTGTAAACTCTGAAAAAAACTACATTAATATCTGAATAACCTGAGGAAAAGTAAAATGACTCAAGTCTTACCTACAAAATATACTGAAAATGTGCACTTTATCAGCGTCCAGCCAACTAGACGGCGACCGGCGTTAGTCATACTGTTTTGACTCGTAGGAACACTGGTTTCTGCGTGAACGGCGGCTCCGCCCTCACTCTAGGGCTTCTTTCCGCACAGGGAAGACCGTAAAAGGTGTTGTGAGACAGGGGCGAATCGGGTGGAACATGCTCAGCTCACACCTTTGTGTGTCGTGGGCTAATACGTCAAGGCACAAGGGATTTTCGAAGCCATCCACTACTGGGGTTCTACCCAGCCCGTGATATATTGGACTGGTAAGCAGTATTGAAATCGGTCGCAAAAATCACAGTACAAATACATATTTCGTCTGCGTCGTCAAAAATAATATTTACAATTCCGCTAAAAGTATTCTTATCCATCGACACGAATGAAACTCAACGCTCTGCACGTGGTAAAAGATAAAATGATTGCATATAATTTATCTAAATGTTTCGGGACGCTCAAGAGAATGAAGACCGGATGCACATAGCACAGGATAAAACGATGCGAGCGAAGTCAGTTTTGGTCGAACTAACACAGTCACAGCTAGTATGCTGGTTTTCATTTGTCAATTGCCTGTGCCATTGTGCTACTGCATAATCCTCCGCGACTAACGCTCATCTTTAAGTGCTTTGAAGTAATGATGCCTTGATACCAACACGTTAACACCCTCTTTGCTGATTTCAAATCTAGCACTTTTGTCTTGTCACTGACAGTGATACTTATCATACATCATTTGTTTCTATTTTATCGCAGGAAGCCAATTAAGAACATATTTGATAAGAAATATGGACCATAAACACTTCAACTCGGTTGTAAAACACAGTAAAAACAGCCGCGGTATGTGATAACGTGCACGAATCCTCATTTGCGACGCTTTGGCAATGTCCCTCGTTCCGGAAACTTGACATTGCATCATGCAAAATGCTGTCGTTGTCTCGTTCACAGAGCGTCACTTTAAGCTCGTCTCTTAGGCATAGAGGTGGCGAGATTTGCGATGAAAACACACTTTTTCAAGTATTGACCTGAGCGCAGCCAAACTCACCAATCAGCATGATGCAAGCTGTCCTCATCAAAGAACGCAGATGTCGCATCGTCCCTGATCGGAGCAGCATAAGTCACTATTTCTTAAGTCCAAGGGATCGGCGGTTGCCCACTTAAGCCTAGTTGCATTATCATCCTGTACGCGCTGTACTTCCTGTACTCCTGATCCTCCCATCCTGACACCACCAGACATCCTCTAAACTCAAATATGTTGACATATGTCATCTAGTTTCCCTTTATCGCTTAGATCATTACAGCATCACAATCATGAGCAAAAACTACCATCAACGACACCACCACTACCCCACCATCCCCCTTTGCCGACCACTCACCGTATCACCACTCACCATACACAACCATTCACCAGCACACCATCTGCGAGCACTCAACCTATAACCGCGGTCACCACTGTCACCATCACCGTCACCATCTGCCGACACCATCACATCATCACTGTGCACACGATCCCCCAGTCCCCTCCCATCCCTCCCATCCCTCCCATCCCTCCCATCCCTCCCATCCTCCCATCCCTCCCATCCCTCCCATCCCTCCCATCCCTCCCATCCCTCCCATCCCTCCCATCCCTCCCATCCCCGTCGGCGGCGCCCCCTCTCTTTATGACTGTCCCCGACTGGGCGGCGCGGGCGTGAGCGCGTGCCCGCGCACGTGGCCCTGTTTGCTCTGGCTGCGCCCTGGGCGATTGCCCGGGCGGGGCGGCCTGACAGGTCACGTGCCAATGATCCACCCAGATAGCGCTTATGAAATGGAGACCACGTGAGCATCACTGGCAGCGCGGATAGGGCCGGGAGCGATGAGGGGGGTGATGCGAGGGGCGGAGACGGCCGGCAGGACCCAAAGTGTAGACAAGCGCATGCGCACTGCGCAGTCTTTGTCCGCTCAAAGTCAGCGGTAGTAGGTAGATATGAGTTCGGCGACGCGTTAATGCAATGTTCAGATCCTCAGAGTCTTCTGAGAGGTGTTCGGGGGCAGAGTTCGTGTCGCGCCGCTGGTATCGTCATTTCCGGCCGTCTTTGACATCTCCTGGAAGGAAGATCGTATTAAGCTCCGCCCGGGAGCGCTGAGTGGTGACCCGTCTGGGTGTGCGGTCCGCCGGTCCGGCGCGGCGGGGACCGTGATCGATGAGTCGCTGATGACGCGGACCGCCGCATCCGCCGCCACCGACGATCGACGAAATATGGCTGCCGCCGCTGCCGCCGCCGCCGCCGCCCGCCGGCGACGCAGGCTTTGTCCAGCGGTGGGGGCTGAGTAAGAGGAGGAACAGACGCGTTCAGAGGCAGAGTGGGAGTGGTCAGATGCGCGACGGGGCCATGTCACACTGCCAGGTTAACTTGAATAGTTGTCTGACTAAGACGAAACATAGCAGTTATCTGCCGATGTGATGTTAACGGAATGTTGTGGTATCATTATAATTCTGCTCTTCTTGATCCGCGACCGTTATATTAAACTCGGATGGAATTTAACCACATACCAATGAATCTTGTGAGTTGAAACAAGTGCCAACAAGAATAGGATTTATTTTCAGACATCCAACTAATTTCGTTTTCAAATTCAGCGGCTTATTTTCCGCTGAAAGTTAACTGTTCTTTCTGAGTTAAACGTCACTCAATCGCTTCTGGAGATACTGTATTTGCTTTGGAGAGGTATCATTTATCTTCCAAGCCCTCTCAAGAGCTTTGGGCAGGGCGCTAATCGCACCATTTCGGACCGAAATATCGATGCTTATCAGAGCTATTTATAGCGCTGAAGCGCGAACCAACAGTCTGCAACTATTACCCGTGTCTGGAAAGCATCACAAGACGGAATCAGGAACGAAGCGAGAGCGAGAGCGAGAGCGAGAGCGAGAGCGAGAGCGAGAGCGAGAGCGAGAGCGAGAGCGAGGGCGAGAGCCGAGAGCGAGGAGCGAGGGCTTAGGGCGAGAGCGAGAGCGGAGGCGAGAGCGAGAGCGAGACCGAAGTTTGCATACAAGCTCGTGCTGCACGAGTTTCCACCACCATCCGCCATCTGATATGCCGTTGCACACATTTTTAATGTTACGAACACGTTTGTGCAATTACCGTGTGTCCGGCGGGAGCGTGTAACGCTGCATGTTCGCCGTGTACAACACGGTCGTATCGGCTTGTTTTTGACAGCGGCCGCGCTGAATTTGGCGGAACCAGAAGCCAGCTCTGGATAACCGCCAGAAAGCTCGCCTCGCGCGAGGTGCGTTCTTGCGCACGACTATACTAGAGCGATTTCCTAGCTCGATTCATCGGTGTCTGCGTGATTCGGCAAGGCAGCCGGGTGGGCGCCTGGTGCTGTTACGCCCCTTCCCAGCGGGGGAGCGGGCGCCACTCGCCGGCGTGAGCCAATCCGCGCAGGCGGCGCTATTTCCATCATAAAACACCTTATCGACAACACGTGTAGCACCTCTGTTCGCGCGCCGCCGACAATACGGGCCATTCGCCGCCGACATGCGCACGAATCTCGACCTAATTGTGGGCGTCGCCTCTGACTGACAGGCGCCGAGGCCGGCCGATTCGTTCCGCCCCACCACTTACACGCGAATATCGGCCGGCCCGGTCGTTTTGTGATGCTAATGTACTCGGTAACTGGATCTCGTGGGCGCCGCCTGCGCGCGGCCGCCATGGCGGCCGCGCAGAAAAACCGATCGCCGCTTTCAGAGCGGATTTGGATCCGCCATGTTCGCCAGGGTCTAATTAAGCCGGTTTTTGCTGGCGATCGGAACTCGTCCGTGGGTTACGCTGGAGACTGCGGCGCCCGAGTAGGCCGCTAGCACCAAGATGTGCTGCGGGACAGCATCCTCCCAGGCGCTTGTACGTGCCGGACAAGAGCTTACTGATCCGCACTACCTATTCCAGCACGTGACAATGGATTATAAGCTTACAAATGTTCGTATAAAGCGATTGATTAACGATTTAGGTCAATTAACTATAGTCTACTCAACCTAGCAAGTATACCATTATAACGCGCCAATTATAAAGCGTTTTACTTGTGGCTATGGCTATTACGCGCAGCACAATTGGTGGACAGTGAGCACCAGCGCTGTGTTGCAGAGACGCCATCTTATCACCTTCGAGACAAGAACATGTCCCCACTCCTGTTGCGGACTAATCAAATAAGCTTAAACCCCTGCTCATGAAAAGTTGCACGGCACGACTGGCGCCAGAGAGCTGCGATGTTATCGCCGAGAGGAAAGCCAGTCGCTGACACAGAGACACGAGACCCAATCAATTGAACAGACACGAGGTGACGTATTCTATCGACAGGAAAAAACGGATTATGTATTTCTGCTGACAGAAGAATGATCGATAATGCAATTTGGCTCACGGAACAGTTGTAGAGTGGCGAGTCTTTGACGGTAACATAACCAAGGCAAAACATGTCCCTGCGGTCGCCTACTAAAACGCTCTTGCACATCTTCCGGAATATTCTAGACTTTTTGCCACATTCTGTTGATGCATCGTTGTCATCGCATGCTGAACTCGAATTGTCCGCCGAGAGTGCCAAATTAGGAAGAGCTTTGTTGGACGAGTCCGTGTTCGCGCACAATGGCACCAACCAGCTGTATTCGCCTCAAACAATAACCGGAAGTTATAAATAGCACACCGGCATTGCCATCGCTTATCGCGCCATCTACCGACGCAAAAAGGCAGCCCGATTGTGGGAGAGAGTCGCACTCTCTGTGCCCTCGCGGTCGTCCATATTGTTTTAGCTAATCTTAAGGTCGTTTAACGTCCACGCTACGGCTCCCGGTGGGCTGCAGCGGGCCTTTTTTGTAAGACGTATGGCTATTTTCGACTGAGAAATGGCTGTTTGCTTTGGTGGGATTTTCTCTGGGTGGCGAGTGAGTGGAGACCATTCGTCAGCCACCTCCTCGCGGCAGATGGTTCGCGCCGAGCCCGCAGAGGGCAGAGGCGGTGTCAGCGAATGGCTACCGGTGGGGCAGAGGCGGTCCCAGGGATGGTTACCGGCGGGGCAATGATTGTGTTAGTATTGGCTGAACAGAGGGGCGTAGGTGGTATCAAGGATGGGCATCAGAGAATCAGGAGCGGTATCAGGAAAACGCTATCGGAAGGGGCAGGGTCATCGTCAGGGACAAGGCCGATATCGAGAAAACTCATCTTCCAAGGGCGGGATTCAATGGAGATCAAGATAAACTATTTGTGCGTCAATGGAAAGCATTGTCTATAGGTATGTGTTGCCTTCCTATTCTTTTAAAATAAGTCATATATTTTGTTGTGTAACAATGGTCAAACATAATTATCGATGCAATATGAACATACCTAAATGAATAAGTATGCTTTTTTAAATGTAGTCCGATGGGCGCAAATTGACCTTAGTTGTCGGTGCGCCAAAAAAAAATGAAAAAAAATGTAGGAGCCTTATGAATGGACGGACTTACGGGGTAAGGATTCGCGCTAAGCAGAGCTTGTTTCACAAGTTCTGACCTTACCGTCCGGTCGGGCAATTTCTGGTTGCCAGCAGAACTTAGAGGCAAACGTTGTACGTGCCCGACATACCTGGACACAGTCCGCACCACCCTCTGACGTCACCAGACCTTGAGACCAACCGCTGGAACCGGCCGCAGGCCATCCCAGTCAGGAGCAAATAGCGAGCGCCGAACGGACTCGAACCCGACCTGCCACACCGGGCGAGGTCAAAAGCCCAGCGCTCTCCCGACTGAGCTATAAGGGCGGATATACACCCGCATTCATGCATTTGTATTCCGACCTTCCGTATCCATAAAACAAGGCCATGCGTAGCAATACGTGAAACAACCACACCAGCCACCTTTATATCCCCCGTCCAGTAACCTCACCCTGTCCTCACTCTCTCGCCATACCTGGTCGCCAGAAGCGTGTCTCCTATAATATCATCCCACATAATGAGGTCACAAAGTCGCCTAATTGGGCAGATTTATGGGTAAATTCGGCCCGGCTCGATGCGGCGCTGCCCGGTGCGGTCGGGCTGGTATTTTATCAGCGTTGTCGCTCTGAGGTCCGACCGCGTCCCAGGCTTCAGCCTGCCTCATTCACAGGTCGGCCAGCCGCTGTACGAGTCACTTCCGGCGCGCATTGTGTCGCGTTTGACGCCGCCACGACCGTCCCGTCGTCCCACTGTCACAGGGAGTGTGGTGACCAAATGGGAGTCGGATCGGCGACACACGTTTAGCCGATGTGTGAAAGTGCACCTGCGGATGAGGGATTGTAAGTCACGAATGGGGTGTAAATCGTGGTGTTTTGTACCCGGTGTGGGTATATTTGTTCGGGTGGTGTTTATCATGTGACGCGACAGAGTGTGAAAACGCGACACACGGCGTGTGTGTGTGTGTGTGTTGTGGGAAGGCGGGATACACACAGCTATTCTGTGGGACCTTCGGGCCCAATTGGCTCGACTTTTTGCAGTATCTCGCCTTCGTCGCCGACGCATTAAATTTAATTTTCCCCGCGCGGCCGCCGGCCGTTTATCGCGTCGGCCGCGCGACGCTGCTCCCCAGGCGCGCTCGCGCGACCCCTCTCACGCCTCCTCTCCGCTCTCTCCCCTGCTCCGCGCTCTGCCGCGCTCGCCGTCGCATTCGCCCCATTCTTCTCTCAAATTCATATGACAGCCGGCTTTTTATTATTCCCGCCGTATCAGCCGTGTTATTTACGGCATCCCTCATTGAAAGTGATCCTAATGGAGCCCAATCATCCCGGGGGCCGTTCGGATGAAGTTGTTGCCTCGGTTATGGCTGCGGCCAAAGTTATCGCAGTCATTAATAGAGGTTACCCAGTGTGACATTATGCTGTGCTGGAGGACATATTTCTCAGTGTAGTTAGGGCGGGTGCCGTGTGCTAGCGAACGGCGCGGCCGTCGGCGAGGCGGGCCGAGGAGCGCCGTAAATCGTTAATGGCGATGTAGGTGGCGAGGTTTCCTGCGCCGCTCCGGGGGTGGTACGAAGTACGAACACTGGCTGGAATGAGGATGTGCAGCGTTCAAAGGAGGTGGCGCTATTGTTGAGCCGCTCCAATTAAGAAGTGGCTACAACACAGGCGGGTCCTTTGTGGGGCCGCGTCACGGCCACCAGGTGTGAACACCCGACAACAAACGAGACCACGTTTTTGTTTTCGACTTATACAGCTTGTTATGAGCCGCAAGGCTAGCTAAGTGGCAGGAAAGAATGATGTCCGTTTGTATTCGTTCGGCTCAGTCGATGTTTCCCTGACAACACCTTGCGACAGTGTTGGTGAAAGAAGCCCAGCAGTTTTGCGCTCAAAGTTACGGCAATGGGCATTGTTGCTATTAGTTTGACGCAGATCGACAGGATTTTATTTTGCCAGTCTTTGCCAAATATGAACTTCGAGCTGCTCTAAGTGTTATCCAGGAAGTGTCCATGTGTGGTGGCTACGAAAGCAGACTAAAACATTTCTGTACATGGTCAACTGGTCATTGTGCAAATTTTCATTGCTGGCGATTTCTTGCATGTTCAGCCGTTTCGGTATCTTAATCAGGTTATGTCATGCCAGCATTTGCGCCTCTACCTATTTGCTCAAGACGCAGTGCACCACTTTGCAGCTTGTTTTACTAAGCACTGCTAAGCACTGCTCAAACACACAGCGATGACTGTCCCGATCCGAGCCCTGAGCCTCCTGGACAGGGGCGTCTCCAGCAACCCGGAAAAGTGGGGCACCCATCACATTACAGATCCCATCCGGCCCCAGTGATACCACTGAGTAGGTAAACCCCCGCCTCTGAAGGCTCACAGCTCTCCTAGCTAACCCCTGAGCAGAGCGCGCGTCCCCCACGGGCCAGCTGGGCGCGCGTCTGGCGGCGGCCCGGCCAAAGTCACGCTATAACCGTTATCGCCATATCTGGCCACACAGCGGCGTCGCCAGATGGCGGGCTCCCACAGTGGAGAGCGAGACCCCGCTGTCCGCCACTGTGACCAGAGGGGAGCGTCGGTCGGCCGGCTGCTGCTTCTAATAGCCCTCTGAATGTCCACATCCCAGGAGGGGCGCAGCACTGCCGTCTCAATCTGACTGAGCCATGAGAGAATAGTACAATTGGTATTACTATTCAAACTACCTTACTGACACTCTCGTGCATGAATTATACAGGCAATATTGTTAATTTTAAGAAACGGCAGCTTGCCCTCCGTAGGTTCCAGGAACGGTGGTGACCTGGGACCTACGTTAGTGTCCTGGGAGCCGTCCTTCTGGCGCAGTGATCATCCTTATGACGGCTCCCAGGAGCGGTGGTCATCCTTCTGACGGCTCCCAGGGGCGGTAGTCATCCTTCTGAAGGCTCCCAGGAGCGGTAGTCATCCCTCTGAAGGCTCCCAGGAGCGGTGGTCATCCCTCTGACGGCTTCCAGGAGCGGTGGTCATCCCTCTGACGGCTCCCAGGAGTGGTATTCATCCTTCTGAAGGCTCCCAGGAGCGGTGGTCATCCCTCTGACGGCTTCCAGGAGCGGTGGTCATCCTTCTGACGGCTCCCAGGAGCGGTGGTCATCCCTCTGACGGCTCCCAGGAGCGGTGGTCATCCCTCTGAAGGCTCCCAGGAGCGGTGGTCATCCCTCTGGGGGCGGTCCAGACCAGCCGGCCGGCTGCCTGGCGCCACTGTCTGACAGTCGCACCGTTTTTGTCTCCAGTCTGCGGCGTTTTTGTCGCCCGCGATGTCCGTTGTTTAACCGCGTGCACGACTAGTAGTGCATGAATATTGGAATAATTAGCCACGCTCCGGACAGACAGGTGTGCTGGGTCCTTAGTGAAACTCGGGAAGATAGAGAGAGAAAAGAAGGATCCCTGGGCATGGTCTATCTTATCTTTTGGTGTAATTAGACGGCCAAAGCGTTGCTTACGCATAACTCTTTCACTGAAGAATGTCATGGTAAATAATTACTCTGACGCTTTCCAAGGAGCCGATTTCTCTGTCTAAAAGGGTTGAATGTCAGATACTCGCTAAATTTCACTTCAATTTCCATTAAAGCCGAAAGCTGCGTAGCTCTAAGGCATAAATACAATGCGACAGATACTGTGACCAATACGAGCGGGCTGCATACAAATGCTATTCGGGCGAACAGGGTCGGAACGTTTTATGGTCGTGGAAAGAACGGGCGGCTTACAGGCATCAGGCGATTCCACTCACGAATAACGGTCCATTAGCTGATGAAAAAAGCCGAGGAAAGGGGAAAACACGAACAAGAAGCGGTTGTTAGGACGAAGGAAAGGCCGCATGAGCTCGCCATGCATTCACTATCGTAACGCGCTTATTCCTTTTCCCTGGCATTCATGAATTGGGTTTTTATGACTTTGATTTATCTTTTGTCAGGAAGTTAGCAGTTTGTTCAATCGTTTTTTATTGTTAGCTTATGGGACACAGTCGTTTCATGACAAGAAATAGTTGAGTTACATGTATATGATGGTAAGAATCAATTGCTTATCTTTGATGACTTGTGATCTGACGTAAGCTTCGACGTATCTTCCTTTTAGCCTTTTAAGATACCATTAACTGTATCATGACAACGAGGAAAAATTGATTTTAAACGGCTAAAGATTGTAGTATTCTATGTTATTAGATATCGTCTAACAAGGAACTTCCCATAGTTTCACTAGCCGAGGCGTTAATCTCAACAAAACCCTGATGAAATGTTATGTTTAAATATCCGCTAAACATGAATGTTTGACACCTGATGCCTCCCAACTAATAACAATGATCACTTTCCAGCTTATAAACATCGATTATACCACAGCATTTTTAATGAACCCTCTCGAAGTGAGATGTTTTATGCAGTGGACACATAAATTTTGAGGTTCTGTGTGCGTGTGCTAGTGCCCTGAGACTGGACGATTACCACTGCGGTCAGCACCTTGAAGGGAAATATTTACCTTTGAATATATTTTTCTGCATATATTATAGATATTGAATTGGCAATAACATCGATCGACGTCTCAATTTTAAACTGAAATCACAACTTTCTCTTTTCAAAAATAGGAACATTAAACAAGTTACTTCTTTGGAGCTCATGGATTGCTGTCTGTACACCTGCAACGTTAAGCAGTTTCCTTTTTTTTTAATCTGTTTCACCAGGCGTTGAATACCTCCGTTGAATTACCTCTCAACAAATCGCATACGTCGTCGTAGTGGGCCAACTTTTATCGCCAAATGTATCGCGGTCTTCTAAAATGTGTATTGATTGATGACGGAAAAACGGCTCATCTGAATGTTTCACGTTTGCATCATACGCTTTGAACACTTGTATATTGAAAATTCGTGGAAAAAACATTCATTTTTTAATGAGTCGAGAACACTAAAAAGGTCACCGTCCGGGGTCAAACTGTCGATTTCAATGCATTTTTGTAAAATGCTTATGGATTTTTTTACATAAAAATCTGGTATAAATTCGTAAAAAATAGAGTGCAGGAAGCAAATAACATAATTCATGATAAATATAATGCGTAGACAGGCTAATCTTAGGTCAGACATTGCATTCGTTACCAAGTACTTGCCAAGTACCGACCGTTATAAGCGTGGAACGCTTATCAACCTTGACTTGAAATGACCAGTTAGGGACCTTTTTATGCAAAATGTAATAAGATGTACTTATAAGATGATTGCTTTTCCCATTTCAAGCGCTCACTCCATTTTTGTGTAGAAAGTTTAATTTCCCTTCAAAAGGAATGTTTCACCCTTTTGAAAGTTCTCAAATGTACGTCCGTTGTAGTACAAAATATAAAGTGCTTCTGAAAATGATGGTGATATTTGTCTCTCGAAAAGTAACTCACTTACTTAATATAAATTAAGCGTTTTATATTTGAGACGATGACGTCATTATTGAGCTTAAAAAATGGTCACAATCTTTTCAGACAATTCTGACGACTTAAATGCAAACAAGTCTTTTGTCATAGTACACGCAAGAGGTAATCCAGCCAAGGTTCGAGAAATACAGGCTATCTTTCTCCCAGGAGCAACAATCTTGAAGTCGCTGTCAGCCAATCAGCGGCGGCACTTGCATAGACCCCCTTATACAAATGTGTACAATCAGGTGCTCAAAAACGGTTAAGTTTTTGGGAAAATGGTTTAAGTAAATTTGTACAATCAGAATAAATAAATAAATAAAATAAATAAATAAAGTAATTTATACTTTTTAATAACGGACAAAGAGCTTTCTAAGCTCAAAACCAATTCAAAGTGAAACACTCCCTTTAACGAAATAACCGAAAATGTAGGCTGTGTGCGGTGCTACCATGCAATTGATGTTTAAATGGATGTAAGTCATTCGCTTTAAATCATTTAATAGAGCAGTGCATTTTTTTACCTGTTATTACTTAAGGTAAAAAAATGCAACTTTCTTTTAATTATTTAATATCTAAAAGCGCAGGTTCACCTTTTCCAATTATCAACGTAGAAACAGTTTAAGTGCATTACTGGTGTAATGCCCTTACTCATTAGCACAAGTGTTCTGCTCTACATGCCACACCTGTAACACGTTTTGTCCATCGGATGAGATGAAATATAACGCAGCACCTTTCAATCCAAATCGCCGTCAGAACGGTTTCTCCTATATCTTCGCCGGACTCGACACAGCACGCTGCTGCCGTTCGTCCTCCCTCAGTTCCCGTTAGCCGACTCCGCTTCTCACCCATCACCCTGCCCTATCTCTCCCGACCTCCGACCTCCCACCAGGCCCACGCCATCACCCTTCCCAGTGTCCTGGGAGTTCGGATGGTCACCAGCGTAATGAGTTGTTCACACCTGCCGTAATGAGTTGTTCACACCTGCCGTCCAGCACGATCCCGGCGACCCCGTGTGACGTGTCGTCTCTGTGTCGCGCGACGTGACGTGTCCGTGACGCATGTGTGACGCATGCGTGACATCTCCGTGACGAGGATGAGATGGTCGTTGGACAAGTGCGTGCGCCCATCGATTGCCGGCGGTACGCGGCACCGACAGAGGACGAGACCAGCGGCTGATTGCGGTTGGCCAGCCGTCAAACAATGCTGGGAAGCCGCTATCGGTGTTCGAGATGTTGACGCTCTAGCCGCTGATGTGCGACAGCACGCGAAACTTTCGAGTTACAGGCTCAGGGCTCTGACACAGAGGGAACCACTGTCATGAGTTGTTGACAAGTTCGTTGACCTGTGTCCACGTCCAGACTTGCAGTGCCGTGTGACTTTGAAAACAAAAAACACTGACGCCTCGCGATTATGCGCCTCGTAGTACGAGTTAGGTACTACAAGTAGCCCATATGCAGAGGTGGATCCAGGGGAGGATCCAGGGGAGGGGAAATTGGCCATACCTCTCAAATGTCCTGAAACTATGATTCCACCCCCCCCCCCTAAAAACGGTCTGATGTACAGTTACAGACTGGGCTGACAACGCGCTACCTACCCCTCCCCCTCCCGGTCAACAACTTTCTCGCTGATAGCTGATGGCTGGCTACTCGCCCCCCTGCTCAACAACTTTGTGAAAATACGCCACTAGATTAACCCCTCCCCAAAAAGCATACACGGCTTAATCCGCCCCTGCCTTAGATGACCTCTGCTATGCCACTCTGACTCATAGTTCCCAAAAGCCGATTAGGGTAGTCTCGCAGCCAACTTTGCCCTCGAAATGCCATGACTTTACTTTACCTCACCTTTTGACCCACCCTGAGACTGCTTCACCCATGCGTCGTCGTCAATGAACCCATTCCGCTTGTCTTACTTCGCCCGTTTTGGGATCCCATTCGCGCATCTGACTCCCCTCTCCTTCCGTTACAGAAGCTGCTGAGGACTCTGTGCGGATCAGCGACCGTGAGAGCTCGAACGGCAGCATCTCCCCGGGTGTGTCAGAGGTCGGCGAGCCAAGCACTCCCTCAAGGCCGCCTCCCAGCCCTCCCCCAGCCGCCTCCAAGCCCGACGACGCGCCCAAGCCTCGCATCTGGTCGCTCGCGCACACCGCCATGTCTGTCAGCGAGCGGCCGAGCTTCCTGCCTCCTGGCTTCCCAGCGATGCCGAAGATCACCTCCAGCCCCGCAGGGCCGCTCTACCCGTACTCCTCGGCGTTCAGTCCCCTGAAGCCGTGGCTGGGTCGTCCGTACCCCACCGTCAGCTCGCTAGCGGCGCTGGGCGTCGGCGCTCTGGGCCCGCTGACGGCCGCCGGCCGGGGGCTGGCGCAGGTCAGCACGGTCAGCAGCTCAGCGCTGGCAGATAGCGCGTCAGCGACTGCCCCGCCTCTGTCCCCCCGCTCCCCGGCGCTACCCCCGGCGTCGCCGGGCGCCGCGCCGCGCGCTGCCCTCTCGCCCAGGGAGAGGTTCTCCGTCTCGGAGCTTTGTAGGAAAGAGGAAGATGGTGAGCGGCGGTTGCGGTTCTGATCGGTTCGTGTGCGGGCGCCGGCAGAGGTGGCACGTTTAGCGACCGGACGGTACCTTGGCAGAGGCGTGCGCCAGTGTTGTGTGGCTCCGGCGGCGGCTGCTTGCGCGAGCGGGCCGTGTTCGCGGT
The DNA here is from genome assembly GCA_014673585.1 of Semibalanus balanoides. Lineage (NCBI taxonomy): Eukaryota > Metazoa > Arthropoda > Thecostraca > Balanomorpha > Balanidae > Semibalanus > Semibalanus balanoides. The sequence continues at coordinate 49,309 of VOPJ01013383.1, forward strand.
TGTGTTCGCGATAGGGTGGCGAGCGCGCTGACCGCGCGCGGACGGGTGTGTGAGCTGGCGCCGGGAGGCTCGAAGTCTCGGGCGGATCTCCGCGGCTGCCCGCGACGAGCCTGACCTGACCTGCAGCGGTCCGGGTGCGCCCCACCCGCCCCAGTATTGGACTATAGTCAGAGCAGAGGGAGAGACAGTGTGTTTGTATGACGTGGTGTCGGCCGGACCCTCATTGATATTAGCTTATGCTTGTTGTGGTATGACGTGTGCGTGCCCCCGGTTGCTGGCCTCGTTTGCAGTTCGGTTTTGTTTTGTTCTTGTTTCTGTAGATAACATACATACGGAGAGCCACATCGGTGTATCTATTTACTGTTTTGTAATGATGTATATGGAAATAAATATACTATATTGTCTCTTTGGATTTGATTTGTTCGAAATGTTGTGTATCATCCGCAAAGTATTAAAAACGCGCGGCACAGATGAATGTAATATTGAGTAATATTCGAACATTTTTTAGTTGGTAAGAATAAATAGAGGACCTATTGATTAAGCAAAATTCATGTGTCCTTATTTACTGTCCAGCCAATATATCTTCCTTCTGCCTGACAAGATCACTTTTAGTGTCATGCATGTTGTATCGTTGTAATCCCTAAGACTTAAAACACGTTAAAGTTGAAACACTCGTTCGTAATGAAACGAATCATCAATATTTTAGTGTAAAGATTGGCAGAAAAGATTTGTGGTTTGATGGATGATATCAGTACCTACCTCCCAGAACCAAATCGGTAAAGTAACAAATGATTACTGACTTGGATACTTTTCCCGGTGTTTTACAAATAAAACGCCGGGACCTTCAAACAGCTAACATTAGTGTATTGTATATAAAATGTAATTAATTGATTAGTTATATCCCCATGTTCTCAATAGAAATACCAGCCTTTTCATTGTTTGTTTTGTCATGAATAATCGGCGTGACATCATGCCACAAAGAAGACATCATGTTTTCCTCTATGTTTTACCTCATGTCACGAAATTATTAATGATTTTTTTTGCCGTGTGTCGCGTTCTTCCAGGTGAGTGCCAGCCAAGGTTCAGCACAAACATGAATCAGCATGGATAAAGTATGTGTATAAATGTGCTCTCTTTTCAAGCTTTTTATTTGTTTTCCTCTTCTGGCTGTGCTTTTGGAGCAAACGATCACTGAAAGGTAGAGCACAAAAATTAATTATGGGATAACCTTAAATACTGACTTAGTATATTAGTTCACCTTATTTTCAGCCCTTACAGCCTAAAAGACACAGTTTGGTGTGAAGCTCTGCAGACATTTGATTGCCTTAATGCATCTTCCAGAAAACAACCAGAGGCTCTGGCAAGGACCTGTCTTGGCTTGTTCCTTGTAATAGGCAACTCCAAGCGGAAAATGTTTAGCTAAAAATCATCCCAAAGCTTCGGTTCCGTGTTTCAGTTCACTGGGTACAACGGTTCGTATTCTCGTTATCATTTTACCAACATAATAATATAATTGGATCGAATATCACAATAACTACCTAGGTACTTAAAAATGTTTTTGACGGAAGTATCTAAACAATACATTAATTTTTCATTCACATTAGATACCAGTACAACTGAAAAATTATAAGACAAATGTTTATGTTTAGTTCATACTTCATACTACCTAAAATGCTCAGCAAAGCTGATACCTATAGCTGACATAGTTGTTGCTGAGGAGTTAGCAGACAGGTGCTCGTCATTCTAGTCAAGCTAGTTTGCTGAATACTAGTTTGTCATTGGCATTTAAAGTCGTAAATACCATCTTGCCCGAGTGCAAAAAAGCACCATAAAATGTCCTGTCACTGGGACGAGTCCAGAAGCACCTGACACGAACAGAGAGGCCACATGAAACAAATACTCATGCACTGCATAGTTTCTATCGAATGCATAGCCTTATCATTGCCAAGCATTACACCAGTCCGAAAAAGTTCGTAAGACAGCCAGCTTAGGCTTGGCAACAAGCTCACTTTCCAATTAGCGTTCCTAGGGACGTTTTATCCATCGCAGCTGAAGCACATCTACGCCGATCTACGCCTACCTCGCTGTCTTCACCGCCCAGCGCACCGCCGCATCAGCACAACAACGCGCCTGCTCGCCTGCGCTGACCTCTGACCTTCCCCGCCTCGCCCCGCCTCGAACTCCTCTGATTGGGGAACACGTGTCAAACATGGCGGCTGCTGTTACATCCCGGGCCTAACCAACGCGCATTAGCGCGCTAACAACTCCACCAGCCCGCCGCCGCCGCACTTCTCGAGTCAATGGGCGCCGCGACCGCGCCGTAAAACGCCGTGTTTTAGAGCACCAATCGGTGACGTCATAGGCCGCGCTCGACCGCGCCACCGCCGCCGCTGCTGAGCCGGTGTGGGACGCCGATCAGAAGAGGAGCTCTCGCGGGTCCGGGTCGGAAGGAGAGATCTCACGAGGAGTGGTTGGCTGGCCGCCGAGCGGTGGGAATTCGATATCAGGGGCGTGCCCGGCCACCGGCAGCCGCGCGGTGCAGTGTGCGATTCGGGCTGACAAGCGATGCCCGAATGGCAGGCGCATGCCCGCAGCGCGGTCGCTGGTGTATTGAGAACCCGAGCGGGGCTGCTGGAGGCTGGGCTGCTGGTGTATGAGAACCCGAGCGGGGCTGCTGTGTATTGAGAACTACGAGCGGGGGTTGCTGGTGTATTGAGAACCCGACGCGGGGCTGCTGGTGTATTAGAACCCGGAGCGGGGCTGCTGGTGTATTGAGTATACCCGAGCGGGGCTGCTGTGTATTGAGAACCCGAGCGGGGCTGCTGGTGTATTGAGAACCCGAAGCGGGTTGCTGGTGTATTGGAGACCGAGCGGGGCTGCTGGTGTATGGAAAGCCGACGGGGCTGCTGGTGTATTGAGAACCCGAGCGGGGCTGCTGGAGGCTGGTCTGCTGTGTATGAGAACACCCGAGCGGGGCTGCTGAGGCGGTCTCTGGTGTATTGAGAACCCGAGCGGGGGCTGGCTGGAGGCGTGACTGCTGGTGTATGGAGAAACCCGAGCGGGGTGCTGGAGGCTGGCTCTGCCTGGTGTATTTGAGAACCCGAGCGGCCTGCTGTTCTACAAGGCGCTGGTCTGCGGTGTATTGAGAACCCGAGCGGGGCTGCTGGAGGCTGGGCTGCTGGTGTATTGAGAACCCGAGCGGGGCTGCTGGAGGCTGGGCTTGGGTATCCGGACTGGTGTTACTGTCAGGAGGGGAGTTTAGAGCTATCCTGAAAGGAGATATGTGCTCCTAGCACTGGCGGATCCAGAAAGTGTTATTTTGACAGTTTGGGGGGGGCCAAATCCCAAAAATTATCGCATAAATTCTGTAAAACCTCATCGGAATTCGTCTTGCTATGTATCAATACTGATTTAAAACAAACTTTTCTAGTAACAGTTGCTTAGTTTTACGCCAAACTCAGGAAATGTGTCAAATTTGCGCCAATTTTGGGTGGTTTGGGGGGGCCATGGCCCCTTTGGCCCCCCCTGGATCAACCCTTGGCTCCTAGAGTGGTGTTATCCTTACTGTGAGGGTAGTCGCGTATTTGTGTAAGTGCACACTTCGGTGCAATTGCTAATTGGGAAATACGTAGGTTAGTGCTATAGAGGAATTCCTAACTGCTGAATCAAGAACATTGATGTGCACTAATTATTGGCGAGATAAATTTAGCGGAGCTTTGTAGGTATGTTTGAAATTGATTTAATAATTTTAAGTCTCTTGAAACGTGTGCGTGCAGACAAAATTATTTATTATTTCATTGAACTATGATATCGATAAGTGTCAAAAAAGAAATGAGAAGCATATATTTTTATTTTGCATTATCTGTGAACAAGAACATTTGCACATGGGCGTCAAAAGTTGGGGGACGGGGGACGCATCCCCCCAACCTCCGTCCCCCAAACATTTTCGGATTTTAACATTACGTCTATGGGCGTTGCAGCCTGCAGGAGAATAATCGACTTCAAAGTGCCTTCGTCCCACAAAAAAACTTCGGAATGTGGCGACGCCCTTGGATGCCCACTGTGCAGGCTTATATGATTATTTCAACAAAAACAAAATGGTTCAGATGTGACTTACACCTAAAAGAAAAATATAATTTCCTAAACAAATAAAAAAGCAAAACAAACAAAAGTCCCAGCATTGCTGCTCCGCCTCATTGTAAAGAATTCATAATATTATAAACTATTTGTGCGATTGGTAGTACTTCAATTTCTCATTAAATCTATGATGGATAAAAAACAAGTGTAATGAAGAACCGAAATTGCATTGAAACAATGCACAAGGTATCTCATTCCAAGCCGTATTTTATCAGTAAATTTTAGAACTCCTCTTGTGTTCACCACCTTTTCAATTTACTTTCTTGATTGCAGCCATAAACAACGGTTCATCTGTATGCATTCGTCGAAAGGATACAGCTGGCAGGCTACGCTATCAATTTACAATCAAATAGCGTTAAATGGCTTGCAGGAGATAAAATACAGTGGGAGCGAAATCCGGCTTGATTCGAAATTAGTCGTAAATACAGCTGTGAGAGCGGTGAACGGTAGCAAAGCGACAGATTACTCGGCTTTCTTTTCAGTCAACGACATCAATAACAGAGCATACCTAACCGAAACGAAGAGAAGAAGCTATGTGGAGGTAATGAGTATTTATTCAACGGTTAGAGCATGACAGCACTTAGCGTCATATAACGTCCCTTAGCGTTCTTAAGCATCATTTAGCGCATAAAAGTGTCTGCCCAGAAGACACCCAGTGACATCACTTAACAAACTTTTAGTAACACCATTCAAAAATGATTCTGGAAACCACCTGGCTATAACCTAGTGTAGTCCTCTGCACCTGGTCATCTAGAAGCTCAAACTAATCTAACCAGCTCCACCAAATTCATGCAGACACATAAACGAGCCACCGCCACCTTGCCTCTTCCCCAGAAGAGCCATCACCCTCAGACAGACCCGCCTCCATCCCCCTCTTCATGACACGGCTTTGTGTCATTGACATTTGACACCACGGCTTTATGTCATTGACACGACGGCTTTGTGTCAGTGACTCTGCGACAGGCGCAGCAGCCGGTTCAATAACGGCGCGCTGCTGTCAGGTGGCGCGTCGGCGGCGTGAAGCAGCGCGTCCGGCGGCGGCGGCGCGGGGCAGCTTTTTTAATATGTTCCCCGCGCGGGGCACGGCAACACATGTCCCTGAAGGGCGTGACGCCCGCCGGCCGCGCTGACAGACTACTGTGACGTCATTGTGACGTCACTGGGTGACGTGAAGCACGCTAATGCGCCGCATGGTGCGGCTGTGATTGGGGCTGGCTGTCGTCATCCGAGCTGCGCTGTCATGTCGGGCATGGAGAGAGGGCGTGCTCGCCCACTGACAGGCGCCAGTGTTGGCGGCGCCTTTTGATGGCTGGCTGTCAGTGCGCCCGCTGCAGCGGCCAGCTGTTGCGATTTTGAGCATGAGCGCGCGTTGCGCACGGTTGTTTGGAGCGCGGAGGACGGATGTTTGGAGGATGTCGCAGTGTGACGTGCTGCTGCTTATTGGCAATGCCCTGGTCAGGATCAATGCATCGTCTGTCACTTCGCAGGCTGGATCACCACCACGACCGATACGGAAGTGTGTAGTCCAAAGAAATCTTGAGATTTGATGACGTAGATATCACATATCCATGCGTAAGACGTATAGGAACTAGGGTGGATCTAGTTTTTTTGTATGGGGGGGGGAAATCCAGTGAAGTTTTAAAAAAGTTTCTGAGGGGGGGTAGTGGGCCGACAGCCGTCAGCGGAAGGTTTTTGACCGGGGAGAGGGGGTTGCAAGACGTCAGCGAAAACTTGTAACTGGGAGGTGGCTAGAGCGTGCTGAGGGAGCCAAAACATAGTTTCGGAACCTTTGGGGGCATGACCCCTTTGTCCCCTGTATCAGCCGCGGAACAGAGAATGTAGCCAGAGCGCAAGACATCGATAAACTCCTCTTCCCGCCTCTCGGCCGTGTCTCGGCCCGTGTCTCAGCCCGTGTCTCGGCCGTGTCTCGGCCCGTGTCTCAGCCCGTGTCTCAGCCCGTGTCTCCTGTCTCTCCTGTCTCTTTTGTACTGCAGCGTCCATCTCCGCCGGTGCTGCAGTCGACTGCAGCGGTCTTACCAGCGTGTCCTGTCACCGCTGTCACCGCTGTCACCGCTGTCACCGCTGTCACCGCTGCGTACATTACCGGCCAGCGGTACATCTCATCAGTAAAGCTGCCGACTGCAGCCCGTCGGATCGCCGACATCCACGTGCTAAGTGATACCCCGAGTAGATAGTGCTAAGGTACAGCAGAATGGATCGCTCGATCGGGTGTTCGTTCATTAGTGTCAGGGGGTTATAGTCGAGGAAAAGGCCGGCCGCCGCGTCATAATCCTAAGTACCGATCACCGTCGGAGGTGCTGAAATGTGTACCTCGTTCGCTTCTGCCAGACTCGGCATGACTTAACCTCCGCATTTCGGTCTGACCACCAGGTAAGCACCGTGGAATTGATCCTGGATTTTTCCTCAAGCGCACAGAAATAAGTGCGGAATCGATCAATCCGGTTGGAAGTGGCCATTTACAGCGTGGGACAATTTGAGCGTGCGGTCGACAGCGGTTCACACCTCTGTCGCAGTGGAGGGTGCTCGTCAGTTGCAAAGAATGGTGTCAGCCGTTTTGATAACATACAGCAGCCGTTCAGAGATTGATGATCCGGCCGGAGCCATCGATCAGTCGGCCCGCAGCAGGGCCAACTGTTCTCTCCACAGTCGGGTTCCGCCAGCCAAGGCCGGCCGCCGAGCTACGTCATCGGCCCGAAGGCGTCAAATCGCTCTGAGAGAGCTCACAGACTCAGTAAGCTGCAACCGACTACGGGAGGAATAGCAAACTGGCCAAACGTCCAATCGTGACGTAAGTGATCGTAATCGCTTGCGTTTGCCCCTGGTTCTGTTTTGCTTTTCACCGCGCACGACAGTCAAAGATGAGAAACGGTGAAGTCCTGCAACGCTGTTCGCTGGAGGATCACGGAAACTTTTGGAGTTGTAACAATCAACAAATCATTTTTGGATTGCTACTAGTCTGACGAGTTTAACAAACATGAACACGCGTGCTTGCTGTGTTTTACACCTTGTTATATAAAATGTACTTAACTTACATTTAATTTTACTAATACTCCTCAGCTACATGCCGGTTCATTCTAACGTTCAGAAGCCTTCACGACCGTCCGACATCCTCTGCAGTGTTCTCTCCTCCAGCCCCGCCAGACCGTCAGAGCGCTCCGCAGCCCGTGTGTACCCGCCGTCAACAGAGCCCCACCAGGTCAGACCATGTACTGCACGGCGTTACACGGCGCACAAACCGACCGTCGGCCACATCACACGTCACAGTCGCCACATCACAGTCACCGCCACGTGACGCGGCGTGACGCGGCAGCCAGCGTGGCAGGCCAGTCGAGAGCGTCCGAAAAACCAACAGTCCGCAGGGTGTCCGGACAAAGAACTGCAGGTTCATGGACTCATGGGACGCGAACGCGTGGGACCGGCGGGGGTACGGGGAGGTAAAACGAGGGGTAACAGTCGGGTAAGGTCTGGTCTGCTAGTACGCTCAGCACTGTCGCTCAGCAGCAGTCACCGCTGTGTCGCTTAACCGATGCGGATTTTATCAGACCGCTGTCCAAATACTTGGTGTTGACTGACGCGCGGCGGAAGGGTTGATTAAGACTTTTCCAGACAGGACGTGGCATTAATTGCCTTGGCGTTTTTGCCGCCGCTTCCGGCGATGGACAGTGCGTTGGGAATGTCGCCGGCGCCGCTTTTTGTCGCCGTGCAATGCGACAGAGGCGGCGAGTGTCGCCGCCGCGGCGCCACCGATCGGATAGCCATCTATCGGAGACCGTGAGAACTAATGTATGACTGACGTTCCTCTTGTCATAAGGCTTGGATTCAGTCTCACCTTATAATTAGCTTCCACAGTCACAGTCCCAGCACGAGACCACATGCCTCGGCCGGCCGCAGCTCAACTGACCCGCCCTCGCAGGGGCGACGCGGGCCGGACTCGACCACGTGACAGGGCCGGCGGCGGATCAACACGTGACTCTGGTGACCCACCGCCGGCACATGACCGGGCCGGCGGCGGCCGGAAGACGGGCGCCGCGTCCCTCAGCAACAACGAACAGTCAATCCTTACACTGCTTTGTCGTGCTCTCGAGAGCCCTGAATTGCTTGTCAGTTGGCTGATTTGCATTGGTTCTAATTCTACTGACTGACTGTCTGTTAAAATAACATGCGTTGGCAGTTGGTATGTAACTGGACCCAAATTTTAACTTGATTATCTATCGAAATGCGACTGCTATACTTCTCCCTTGTTCATGACGTCAATAACATGACATCACGCACATCACCAACGACACGTCTTAGCCGTAGTCGGCCGTCGCTGTGTACCTTGCGGTAGCCAGAAGCCACACCTCGCGTGGAAGGTGTGTTGACCACTCTCCGAGCGACGCGTCCTTCTGCAGTGCAGTGGCCGGGCGGCTCGCAACACCGGCAACACTCGGCTAATGAGGGATGGCTGTGGGCAGCCGGCCGGCGACACGACAAAAATCCGCCAGATCTGACAGCAACACACGCCTGCAGGTGTCAACACTGCAAAGCGCTGTCTTCGGCGCTGATAGCGATCGCTGGCTTACTGCAGCGGAACGCGGGAGCCCCGTCAGGCGGACAGACATACAGACATACAGACAGACAGACATAGCTACGAAGACCGCGGCGTCTGCCGCAACGCCGCGCCGCTGCCTCGAGTGACGTTATCGAACGTATGACGTCATCACGTCAGCTCGTCAGCTCGTCATCGCGCCCGCTCGCCACCGCTCGCGATCAGGACTACATCTCTCCAGGCATCAGACTACTTGTCTCAATTCACGCCGCACCGCAGTGCCGGCGATCCCGCGAGGGACATCACTCACTTGATATTCCACGCCCGGGCCGGCGTCATATTTTTTATCACTAATTGCTTTTTCTTGTCGCGGGCTTTTTAGCGGAGGGTGGCGGGCGGCGGTGGCGCGCGGGGCTCGGCTCCCCTCGCGGCCCGTGGATCGTAGTGATCCATAGTCACCTTGTATCGGACTACTGGATAGCAGCGCGAGCTGCAGCGCTACAGCGCGGGGCGAAGAGAAAGCGAGAGGATGCAGACAGCTCAGCGATCTCAAAGTGAGGAGGGATTGAAGGATTGGGCAAGTGTTGTTGGGGTTAAGTAGTATGGTTATTTGTCTTCTGAAGATGAATGTCAAACAAATGGTTCATACGAGTGATTATCTTGCCTACCGCTTATAAGGTGGATCGATCTTTAGCTTGCTTGATTTATATCACCGCAAAATGATGCAGTACTGTCTCTAGTTCTTCAATTAAGAATAAGGATGTATGATAACTTTTAAAATAATTTACCTATTTTCTTATTAATGAGCGCTCCAAAATGTACATCTTCGGAAACATAAGACATTATATACTTTCATATCACCATTTCTTATGTCATTTCATCTGGTGTTTTTATTAGACGGATATAATAGCTGTGCGGTGTGATGATTTTACCTCTTGGTCTCTCCCCCGAGCAATTATTCAATTACCATAAACAAAGGTCAATCAAAGGGACTTGCATATATTTAATTCTTAAAATGCTCTGAAAATAGGTCCTTAGAGTTCTTGAAATAACCGCAAATCTCACGCGAAGTAAGTATAGGTTAAGTGATAAATTCATAAGGACGAAGTTGTAAATGATCAAATTTATGGATTATTATATTGCAATACCATTTATTTATGGCTATACGCAACCTAAGTCGGGACGTCATTTGATATAATCAGCTGACGGCGTGGCATACTCAGCTGACTGCGTAGTGTAAAGGCCATAGACGAAAAGTAAGTCGTTTTTCCCGTTAAAAATGAAGTTCAGCTTATGGCATTGAGAGGCCAACGAAATGGAGCGTCTATTTTTTATCATTTTATTTAAGACAGATTTAAAGCTAAGTTTTGAAAAGCTACGCTGCTTCGTAATTCGTGTTGGAGTGATACTCTAGTCATAATTGTCAGCCCAACTAATTAACTGGAAAACATAAAGAAGAAATTATATGCCTTGTGTATTAATTGAGCTATATTAAGTAAATTGATGAGAAGAACAACTGAAGAGTGACAAATCAACAGTGAATACATGAATATGACGTATTTAAGACGCAGTAGCGGCTGACAAATTTAAACGCTAATGTGAGAGAATATTTGTCTACAAGTGCGCCAAAACGTAACAGTGGTTCTTTCTTAGCTTAATTTCGCACTCATTTGCAATAAGATCTAGATACTTTTTATTATTTCAAAAAATAGAGCAAAATGTCCCTTGAATAACGTGATGTAATCTACAATACTAAAAAACATAAAGCCGTTTTCCGATGAATTGAGGAACAACTTACGGCCTATGGCCTTTAACACTATGTCGTCAGCTGAGTATGCCATTCTACTTTTTTGACGTCACACTTAGTATTCATTTAAAATGTCGAATTATTTTATTTGCTTACTCAGCATGAGGTCAATGGTTACTTCATTAACTATCGTCATCATGATTAGCCTCACAGAATTTTCGTCACATTTCAATAGGTTATCCAATATATGCATTCGATTCTCCCTCCACTGCCTTCTCGCTCGCCAGTTAAGAGATTCGCCTATTTACTTGTATTGATATTCCAACTGGATTTGTTGATGAGCACCGACATGTTGCCTTTTTATCGCCGGTGTCATCTGACTACCTGAGTACGGTTTACCCAGAGATCTCCTCCAGTAAGAAGTCGCAACAGACATATTCGCATCTGCAACCACCACTGGCTCCTTTTAACACTTAATGGGGTCTCATTTCATGTATCTCTTGATATCTACTTCAATTTCCGGTAGTGCATTCATAGTAATTCTAGACGGAGTTGAGTGAGACCGCGAAGCGGTCGAACGAACGAAGTCTTACAGATGGGCCAAAATCCGTCTTCATCTTGCTTGCTTGATTGCTTGAATGCGTGGGTTTCAGGGATAACTCCCTTTTCACTGCACTGATTATGCAAAAGTATACTCTGATGATTTGGCCGTAAAATAACACATGGTATAGGCTACTTGAAAATATTTAACACAACTGAAGAAACTCTCACC
>VOPJ01013384.1:0-25847 GCA_014673585.1 Semibalanus balanoides
CAACACTAACAAGCTTGACTCGCGTTTTCTATCGATATTGGTTGCGCCGTATTACAATTTGAATTGGAATTATTTTAAGAATGTAATATTGAATATGGACCTTGGATAGAATGCTCATTTAGTAAATTGCTTTATCTAGCGTGAGTGCTGTTTTCTATTCATGCAGCGACAATTTCTTATTTTTCGACAATGATTCATATTTGTCGTGTTTGTCTTGAACCATAACAACAGCGATAGTGCAATCTAGACGAATCAGAAACGTTGAACGGATTTCTAACCAATAGCTATGCTAGAGGAGGAACGAGCCTCCCTTCCGATTCTGGTTTGTTCGAGAAAAACCATGATACGGCTCAGTGGCGGTCGGTCAAATAATGAAATGTTTAATACAGACCTTGGTGAAAACGAAGTCCGTAGAAGAATCACAGTGGTCTACTGATGACGTATGCGAAAACGTCACGGGATTTTGTTCCCTTTGAAATTGCCCACATATGCCCAACCGGTTTTTGCGTCTGCACCTCAGCAACTAGGTCGCTTTGGAGGAAAAAATCGGACTTTGAGGTTCTCAGCACAGGGCCCGACAATCTGGCTATCTCAGTTAAAAACTAATGTTAAAGGTGCTATATTCCCTTTAACTTTTTCAGGTGGGATGTTTGCTTACGGCAGCTGTATTATGTTTTTTTTTATACATTTCATAAAAGTCGTTTTCACGAAGGCAAGGCGTTGTGTGATTTTTTTAATATTGTAAGATGTTTTGAATTTTGACGAACCATTCCTTAGCTACACTTGACTTAAACATGCGATTTTTTGTTTGAAATGTCCCTAAAAATTGTGTAATATGTTGGTTACAATATAAGAAGCTGACAAAAATGTCGCTTGGTGCTAATTAGCAGGATTTAACCCTATTAGTGGCAGGGTGTGGATTTCGCCCCCCTCATGTTTTTTTATATCTCCGAAACGGCTATAAGTAGGCTTATGAAACTTTGGGACTTTTCCTAATATTTATTTTCACATCTGGAATTGAAACAATTTAGCTTCTGACTTGAACAGAGGCGGTTCCAGGGCCAAGTTATGGGAGGATTTTTCGGCGACATTTGGCGATAGTTCTGATATGCGATCTTCATGGCTTCTTCCTAACTGCCTCAAGTATGAAGGAGTTGCATAGGTTTATGGTGATTAAAATAAGTTTAAATTTGTTGATGTTCATGATATATAGTATTTTACGGCAGAAGCGGTTTCAGGTATTTTAAAAGGGGGTTCTAAAAAGTATGAAACGCCTAGCTAGCAGTCAATAAAGCTATGCAAATTGCATTTATAGCTAGAAGATGCTAAGATAGTTTTCTCCTTCTAATATTTGCATATTTATTACATCTTGAGTTTGAGGGCGTGGTTCAGGCACAAAAAGGGGTTGAACTTGCATGGTGATTATGATATGCCAGCGATTACGGCGCAATAAAACAGATAGTTTTGAGAAATGATGTATGCAAATATGAAGGCCAGGAGAGGGAATAAGGGACATTTTAAATTGCAGGGCGGTGCTCATGGAAAACGAAAAAGGGGAGTCTATTATTACAAGGAAACTATGATGCATGGGCCTACAAAGGACATAATATACTGCAGTTTCGCGATGAATAAAGTAACCAGGGGTTCCTCTTAAAGCATTTAAGGGATAATAAGCGAGATCCAGGTAGGGTAAGAGTTGGTAACTAATGTGAATTGAAGTTTCAAGTAAAATAGTCATTGTTGACTGGTTAGTATTATAATAGCGGGAAATATTCCTATAAAAAGGTCTTGCACCTCCCCAAAAGAGATCTTGGATACGCCTATGATTTTCAGCATTCAAAATGGAACTATCTATGACCAGTAACTTATTTATATTCCATGGTAGCAGCATGACTGCGGTTTATATTTGTTATATTTGTTCTCCCTTTTTCGTTAACCTGGCACCACCTATGGTACAAAAATATGCTTAACAACCATTTTGTCTGATATAAAAATGACCAACTATTGCATTTATCCAGAAAAAGCCATTACAAAACGTTTTAATTACGTTTTTAACTCACCCCTCAATTTAGTGACCTGCACACGCCTATGATTTCTAAATCTTCAAAAATCGTCATTCCATATAAATTTCCTACTTAATATCTATCGATCACTTCTGGTTGCGATAAAATCAGTTGATAAACATGGCAGCTGTGTTGGATCAAATTACCTCTAATTTTTGTAGTTTGTGGCCCCTGTTGCCCCCTATTTAAGATTTATGATTTTCTTAGAAATTTAGATCGTATTAAGGGGAATCGAACACCGTTTGATTTTTGAAAATCGGGCGGGTAGATCTCGAGATCTCCGGTGGGCCGAATCCCCCCGCCACTAATAGCTAGTTGGATTTCAAGAGATTATTATATTCAAGCGATCCATTTTAGTTGGAAAAGGTGATTATTTCCCTTAAAAAACATAAAGGTCTCGCCGGGGTGCCGGAGCCGGGGAGACATCTCCCATTGCTGCTATGATGACATCTCGGCTATGATCGACTACGACTGAAGTTAACGATATGTGTCGGTACCATCAGAGAACGACACCAATTTGTCGTCACACAAGTGTGATGCATTGTATGTCTGTTAATGTTGCAAATATTTACTGAATATGTGATGTGTGTCCCTGTGTGTTTTTTTCTGGCTTTTTTCTTTGAACGAAATACTTAAAGGAATACAATTGACCTTTAAAAAACGACAGATGAATTATCAGGTGAAAATGATTGAGAGAAGCTAGAAATAAATTATCATGTTTTTAGTAAGCCATACAAATAATTATTTACGTGAAAAAAGCAAATTATATTGTCAGTTATTTGGTTCAAACTCACATTTTTACACAGAATTATGCGAAATCAGCTGGCTTAGAAGCACGCAATGTCTTCATTATGTCATCGATTTAGTGAGGGATCGAGGCGTATGCAAGACAGTACTTACCCACGTACTTAAAAAAGATGCCGGAAAATACAACGTTTTGAGAACCATCACAGTATATGCTCTAAGAAGGTATTCGTCACTATTTTATTTCACTAAGAATGTGTGGTGTGAAGTGTCCACCAACGTTACTCACTGTCCGTGCTCTGGGGCGTCCATCTGGATTCTGTGTCACAAGGTCATGCACGGTTTACAGACTACAGATCACTGCCGCTTCGGTCTCGCCGGGTTGCTCCTATTACTCAGCGGGCGGGCGGCTAACAGGCGCGGATCAAGGATTTCGGTTAGAGGCGCGCCATAGGCGCGAACCCGGCTCAGGGGGTCTTCTAAGTCCCCTGGATCCGCGCCTGGCCAATCAAACAGCGTCACGCTTTTTACTGGTACCGGGCGTGGTCTGGGACAGATCAACAATCCACGAGTCTGGAACGCTCAGGCCAGCGCTGAACGCTACATAAACGCTTCAGAATGTTGCAAAAAATATAGACACTTTCAGCCGTCGCTTTCCCATAAGTCGGTGGTGAGCTGCCTCTGCAGTCTGCTCGTGCACCTGTGCATAACTCTAGTAGCTATATATCGCAGGAACAGCTAAGCCGATTGTGTTCAAATTTTGTTTGTGATCTGGCTAGTGGCTAGGGACCCCTCAGCCGCCTCTTTCCCACAAGTGAGGGGTGGGGTGCCTCTGCACGTGCGCACGTGGTCACTTTTTGTACCTCAGAAACTACAAGCCCGATCAAGTTGAAATACACTATACATTTCCCTTGCGATCGCTCGTTCATCGGCAACTACGATGTGTTACTGGTAATTAAACCGACCGTGTTCTATTATATCGGTGGTGTAATGGGTAGCACGTTGGGCTTCACAGTTTCCCACAGTTCTCGGGTTAAGAACCTATGACTGAAGTTTTTTATGTCGTATGTGTGTGCAATTCAAAGTTAACGTCTAACGATAGTTATTAACCATGTTCTACAGCAAGAAGTCGCCGTGGATATCCGGCAGCATCATATACCGATTGAATATGCATTAGAGTTATGATTTGGGCCAAGCTGCATCAAGTAACTCTACTGCCCATCTCAAGATCACACACGCCTTCCTATTTGACGCGCACCTGGGACGCACAGACCTGGCATAGGCATGCATTCATTTTCGGCTAAAATATCCCCAGCCGTCACCGTTTACTCGGCACAGCGCAGTTGCAGGCCTGCAACAATAATCATATGGCAGCAGAGGTGCATGTCTCTATGGCCTGACGGCAGTAGTAACAAAGGAATGTTTTTTTTTTGTCTTAGCATGAACTTGCCGCGGCCTCTGCGCCAGGAACTGTCGCAAATATACGTGTACAGGGGCGGCGCATTAGAGAAGACAGGGGGTGGCAGCTGCCCCTCTCATTCAAAAAGTTGGGGGTAACATATTATTTTTATCCATATAAATTTGTAAGAGGGGCCCTTCAAGAAGTTGTATTTTTTACTTTTTGACTGATAAAATGACCAAGGGCTCCGAGGTACCCCCAGCCAGCCTGAAGGATCCTCTAAGACCGATAGAAAGCTCTCAGTTGGCCAGCGGCAGTGGTGTACGGAATCAGGTCATGGTCATTCAGGTCATGACCTGGTCCTTTGGACCAGAGGCTCCGATCCAAAGCTGGCGCCACTTCGACCAGTGACGGCGCCACTGCGATCAATGTCAGCGCCCCTCTGGCCAGAGACGGTGCCACTCTGGCCAGTGAGAACACTCCCCAGGCCAGTGCCGGCAACCCCCGCCAGTGACGGTGCCCCCGGCCAGTGAAGGCGCCCTCCACCATAAACAGCGCCTATCCAGACCGTGACAGCGCCCCTTCGGCCAGCGATGGCACCCCTCCGACCAGTGATGTCGCCCCCTCCGACCAGTGAAGGCGCCCCTCCGGCCAATGACCACGCTCCTCCGGCGAGTGACGGCACCCCTCCGGCTAGTGACGGTGCCCACTTCGGCCAGTGATGGCACCCCGCAAAATGTTAGAAGCACGACGAGCACGTGCAGGAGAGGCGCCCCTTGCAAAATTTCGCCTATATGAATTGGCTCCCTGTCAATCAGGTAGCACCCTGCAAGGCAATGACCTGGTCCTTTGTGAGTTTCTGCGCACACCACTGGCCAGAGAAGGGCCCAGAAGACCCACGGCCAGAGAAGGGCCCAGAAGACCCACTGGCCAGAGAAGGGCCCGATCTCGGTATGCCTTACTCACCTACGGATCCAGGGGGCGGGGCTAAAGCCCCCCCCATTTTAAGCCGGACAGGGGCGGCAATATAAATTAGCCCCCATATCCGCTGAATCTGGTGATGAAAAATGGGTAATGGCTGCGAAAAAATAACGTTTCGACAAAAAATAACATATTGTTTGCCTCGTTCGTGTTTTCCCTATTTGCTCGTTCGGGTTTCCTCTATTTGGTAGCAGTTTGGGGTGCGGTTAAATCCCCAATTCAGAATCAGGATCTATGTCGACATTGGTGCGTAGTTGCTAATCTGATGGAGAGCCACTATAAATATGTTTTTTCCTCGCTTATTTACGATTCCAGCGCGAAAGCGCTCTCTCCTTGTTTCTTTAACGTGGTATATGGGAAAAAATCTGATATGAGCGACCCCTCACCGAGCCAACCCGACCGAGCCAACCCGACCCGACCCAACCCGAACCCCCCGACCCAGTGGCGTACGCTTTTGAGAAGACTCATAACTTTGGAACCGCACGTCCGATTGGACATGCGAGCGGGGCTTCCTTTGCTGAGTAGCCCCATCCAACCTCCCTGTTTTTTATCTCAGTGCTGACTATGTTGGTGATACCACTGCGCGTGGCGCGTGCCGCGTGAGGGGCGTCGAAAGGGTGATTTGTCGCGAAAATGCTCTGCACGGCTGGGCAGATTGGTGTTCGAAATTTGGTGTGTGGCTAGGACCATCTCGCTTTTCCACTAGTCGGGGGTGGGGTGCCGTTTGCACGTGGCGCACGTGCACACCTCTTTTCTATATCTTCAAATAACGGCTGAAAGCCATTGGTGTTCAAATTTGATGTGTGTTTGGAGCCCCTATCAGCCGCCGACTTTTCCACAAGTTAGGGTGCGGTGGCCTCTGCAACGTGCGCACGTGCACACCCATATTATTATCTCAGAAACTGCTGAACCGATTGTGTTTCAAATTTGGTGAGTGTTAGGGACTCTCAGCCACCGTCTTTTCATAATTCAAGGGTAGGGGCGCCTCTGCACGTGCAACACGCCCTATTTAATAGCTTAGAAACGGCTGAACCAATTGTGGTTTTGGCAATTCCGGTGAGTGGATAGGGACTCTCTCAGCCGCCGCCTTTCAGAGTTAGGGGTTTGGGTGGCTCCCCTGCACGTGCGCACGTGCACACCCTATTATATATCTCAGGAATGGCTGATGGCCGATTGTGTTAAACGTTTGGTGTGTGGGTTAACGGGACCTCTCAGCCCGCCACATTTNTCTCATATATATATTCCGGTTTTTTAGATACCTTTGAAATTTTTAATTTTGGGGAAAAATTTCTGAAAAAATCCGTTTTTTGGATTTTGGGGGGTAAAAAAACAACAAATTGGGAAATCCGAAATTGCCATCTTGTAGAAAATTACATTTCCTTTCTTATACAGATTTTCGTTTGCGATTTGATTTAAATCTATGTTTGCTACGATGCATCAAACATTTATCGTTATTCAACCAAAAATGGGCAGATGACGATGACGTATCGAAAACGTCATTGTTCTCCCAAAGGTTCTCACTGTTTTTGGATGAAATTTTCTTAGGTAGACGTCAAATTGATGCTGAATGAGGTACTGAAAAAACGACTTGACGTCGTATTTGTTTCGTTTTTTCAGTTATATTGCGAAATAGAACCGGGAGGGGGGAATAGTTTACCCCCACGGCCGCGCGGGTTAAGGTAGATTTTTAGCTGACCTTTACCGCTGATTATCGCTGATTATTGAACATCTCAGCTTTGATAATCAGCGTGTTTTAATCCTATCCGGCCGTTGTCAGTGCGTCGTCCAGGGCTGTGTTATTGGCCCACTCCACTCGAGTGGTTTATCTGGGAGCATTTGTTGTGAAGTGGACCCTGCAGCAGCTGCTTCACATAGTCCGGCTACTCGTCACGTAAAGGCTCCACCAATCCAAAGTATTGGCTGAAACGAAGCGCTATAGAAGGGCTAGTCAATTGATTTACATCACGGCGGTCAGTAAGTTCTAGCTGTCGCCACCGACTTCATCATTCACCATCTGATTCAACAGGGAGCAGCAGCGATAGTGGTAAAGGAGCGGTAATGCTGTGCTGTTAGAGGTTAGTCTGTTACCACGGCCCATCAACACAAATAAACATAAATGTTTTGGCTATACCAACCCCAGCGAGGACGTGTACTGTACCTGTATAAGTTACGGAGTTGTACTGCTCAGAAACCAGTGAATATTTATGCTATTTGGGACTTTTCTCGTAAAACGCACTACTGCCAGCAATGGCGTCACCACGGTTTAAAATAAGTTCGGACACATTAGGTGCATGTGTAAATCTTTAACTTAACTTAGGATGATGACGAACAATATTATAAGGCATGACAGAAAATTACTAGGGACAATGTCCAAAGTGCCCGCATGTGGTGGCGACGCTGTTGACTGCCAGCTCTGATACGAGCGAGCGCAAAGCGCTCGCGAGTCCTCACTGAAAACGGTGTTTTTCTCACATATAAGCGTCCGAACCGAATCACCCTGACCCGACCATAACACTTTTGCGGAGCTTTTATCAAAGGCCAGGCGAGGTGTACTGCAAAATCTCCCGAATCATGTGAGCCGCTGTAAAAAATGTTGGGCCACGGTTAGTGGCCCCTACACCGTAGCAATGGAAGTGGCGCTAACGAGGTTGGTGGTTTCAATGGTACCGCCGTCTTTAGAGACATTTCAAAACACGTTTTTGGGAAGCGATAATGATTTCGATCTGAGACAAATGTGCCCAGTAGATCTCGGCCGAGGGAGTGATGTTGGTGGCTGTCGCAGTGGCACTGGTGTTATTTGGAGTTCACAACTAACGATAAAGAAATAAACTTGACGGTCAATTTGAAAGTATGTATGTGTTGTGATGCATTATTACTCTTTACATAATTGATGACCAGCAGAGCGAAATGTGATTGTTGAGTTTGGACATTTTCACCTCCGGAGTAAGTTCTTCGAGGGAATATTTTGGCGCCAACTTTATGCAGTGAGTAGTAGCACTTTTAACACCAATGGAGAAGGATATCCTTGTACAGTCGGTCTATTATGTATCTTCCCTTTTTAGTTTCTAAGACTTCTCTAATTTCACTTCTGTGTACATGAAGGACTTATTTAAGGGAACATGTGGTACCTACCTAGGTAAATACCACATGTTCCCCTGTATCAGTCCTTCACGTTTACAGAAGTGAAATTAGATGGGTTCTAGATGCTTAAAAGGGGAAGATACATAACAGACCGACTGTACTTATGTATCATGTATCGTTGTGGTACAAAGAAACTTGATGTCTCCAAACGGGAACATAGTGGTTTTCTGTGATAATATCGTACGATGCAAGGCTTGGTAAGCCAAACCAGGTCAAACGGTGTTCATCCTGCTTCAAAAGGCTACCATTTCTGTATATTTATGCTTATTTTCATTTCATCACCAACAGGTATGCGTCCAATTACAGGTGAAGTCAAAGACAAAATCGGCTGCACATACAAACTTTCCAACCAGACCGCCCTTAAATCGACGACGGACAGTACGTGTATCACATGGTGAGTTTCACGCATCACATATGCCGCCCTTCAGCTGCCCTAGCGAATCGTAAAAATTGACGAAACCTTGCAAAAAACATTGAAAGTCGTTGACAGTAAGAGAAATGCACACAAACAGTCCGGACGATACAGTTGTCACTCTGGTGAATGGTACATCGAACAGTGGTTTTGTCGCCGGCGATCGATTTCGTTTGCCTTGTTGGCGCATGGAAATTGGAACTTGAAAACTCTAGCCTGCAGGCAGCAGGTGTGACGATGAGATCAAGCTTTGAAATATTTTGAATTGAAATTGTGACATTAAACCTTGGAATGTTAACATCTCATTTCAATATTACGCAAGGCAAGAAGACAAGTTCCATGACATCAGATCAAATATTGCCATGCTATATTCAATCATTAGGTCCTAACCATCAAGCAATGCAGCGATTGAGTTGTTTTTGCGGTGCAAATCACGTGTCGTTTTTGTCTCAAGCGACCGAATGTCTAAGATGAATTCCAATTGATCAGATTGTATTGGCCGATTGATTGGGGCAGATATCCGCACCAATACCAATACCAGTGTCACACTGAGTAACATTGGGACGCAATGTATGACTGGTAACTTCCGGGAAGAACACTATGATATCATATCCTAAGAATGTAGATCGTCAGTCAACCAAAAGAGATTACAGATCAATATGATGGACTTGCATATTTGTATCATACGTAGAGAGGGTTTATTCGCGCATCACTATCGTCTTTCTGTTGAGCTTCTCATCCAGGACTACTGGAATACAGTGGCCGGACAGCATATTCGACAACATGAGTCTGCACCACTGGCTCGGCTGCCATCGCCTGCAGTGTAAAGCCGCCGGGCCTCCTCGTTGGCATGCGCTGTCTGCAATGAGCTCATAACTCGCCGGCGACCAGACTAACGGCCAGGCTTGAGCTCGCCGATGACTGGTGTTTGAGCCGGCCAGAAGTCATTCCGCGAACAATCTGCAATCGGTGCGTCTGTTGTCGTAGGGAGCGGGACGCAGCGTCCCGTAAAACGGCCGCCACCGCCGGCCTGGCGTTAGCCGGGCGTCAGCTGTTCAGAACTTCATCGATAGTGGAGCCGCTACATCGCCAGAGCCCAGAGGTCGGATGAGCAATGGGTGTGTTGGGCGCTCTCGCTACTTGGATGTAATCACCGGGAGAGAATGAGAGGAGAGGAGAGAGAGGAGAGGGAGGGAGAGAGAGGGAGAGAAGGGAGAGTGAGGGAGAGTGAGGGAGAGTGAGGGAGAGTGAGGGAGAAGAGGGAGAGATAGGAGAGAGAGGGAGAGAGCAGGGAGAGGGGAGAGTGGGGAGAGAGGGAGAGAGGAGAGAAGGAGAGGGAAGAGGAGGGAGAGGAGGGAGAGAGAAGGAAAGATGAGAGGAGAGAGAGAGAGAGAGAGAGAGAGGAGAGAGGGGAGAGAGGGGAGAGAGGGGAAGAGAGGAGGAGAGGGAGAGAGGGAGAGAGGGAGAGGAGGGAGGAAAGGGAGAGAGCGAGAGCGAGAGAGCGAAAGAGCGAGAGAGCGAGAGAGCGAAAGAGCGAGAGAGCGAGAGAGCGAGAGAGCGAGAGAGCAAGAGAGCGAGAGAGCGATAGAGCGACAGAGCGAGAGAGCGAGAGAGCGAGAGAGCGAGAGAGAGAGATCGAGAGCAAGAGAGCAAGAGAGCGAGACAGAGAAAGAGAGACGGCCCGTCGTGTGATTGCGTCTTGTGTAGTGTTAAGGAGGGCAGAAGTGCTGGCATTGTTACTAGCTGTTGGTTGGCCGACCTCCAGACAGACCGGGACCCCAGGTCGGCCACTATAAGTCTGTCGACAGGCGCGGCTGTACGGACACCGATACCCGGCGCGGCGGCCGTTGCTCGTCGCTGCCGCGCCATTATTGAGCCGGCAGTGATCTGTCCGGGCGCGGTCGCCGCCGCTGGGTGTCACAGCCCAGCCGCCAGAATGAACACGACGGAGCTCATTCAAGTCCCGTGTGGCGGACTACACGCAGAAATTACGACAATGTAATATCAATATAGCAATCACTGATCTTCTTTGCCGAGGAATAAGCCAAATTTGTACAAATCTCGGAGGTTTCGAGACAGCTGATCATTGGGTACAATGCGTCAATAAAGCTTTGTGAGGAATCACGTGTCGAATCAAATGTCACGTTTATGCAGCGCATCGACTGACTGACCTACTTTGCATGATTATATTGATTTGATCGCTGTTTGCTTCCTAAAAATACGTTTTGCAATTGTTCTTGTACAAATGAGATGGCTACATTGACCAGTCGTGGTTCCAGCGTGCGTTAGCCCCCCTCCCCCCTGATCCGGGTTGCGCCCGGAGGGCGCAACTTTTTGTATGTCCCCCCTCCTTGACCGAAATTCTGGATCCGCGCCTGTTGACTGTTGACTAAAGACAGTTGAATTCTCACATTGTTCCGTCCGTACCGATCAGCCAATGCAGAAAGTGTCGCAGCACCTCGCACAGCAGCGGCAAACAGGCTTTACCACTCTGTATGGAATGGTTTTAACAGATGATTCGCGTCGGATAGGAGCATAAATCCTTAACACGCACTACCCTCCGAGTTCCAACCAACGTGAAGCGAGGACTGGTGGAGCGATATAAGCCCAACAGCTACAGTACCGAGCCGTAGATAATTGAGCGAGTTTAACGAGAGTGAGTCAGGTCATGAATTTCCCTTTGGATTCAAAGAGCAGACTCAGAGATCCTGCCTGATGTAACGGGATAACTGGCATGGCACTGACATGATCTCATTCTGGTGCCTCAGAGGGATAACTGGCATGACTGACACGATCTCACTCTGGTGCCTCAGAGGGTAATGGCCATGACTGACACGATCTCATTCTGGTGCCTTCCGAGGGATAACTGCATCTACCTCACTCTGGATTATAGAGGGATAACTGGCATGACACTGACACCGATCTCTTCTGGATTATCAGAGGAAAACTGGCATGGCACTGACACGATCTCACTCTGGTGCCTCAGAGATAACTGGCATGCACTGACACGATTCTCATTCTGGTGCCTCAGAGGGATAACTGGCATGGCACTGACACGATCTCATTCTGGTGCCTCAGAGGGATAACTGGCATGACCACTGACACGATCTCATTCTGTGCCTCAGAGGGATAACTGGCATGCATGTGACACGATCTCATTTTTGTGCCTCAGAGGGATAACTGGCAGGCATGACACGATCTCATTCTGGTGCCTCAGAGGGATAACTGCATGGCACTGACATGATCTCATTCTGCGTGCCTCATGAGGATAACTGCATGGCACTGACACGATCTCATCTGGTGCTAAGAGGGATAACTGGCATGCATGGACACGATCTCATTCTGCGTGGCCTCAGAGGGATAACTGGCATGACACTGACACGATCTCATTCTGTGCCTCCCGAGGGATAACTGGCATGGCCACTGACACGATCTCATTCTGGTGCCTCAGAGGAATAACTGGATGGCACTTGACACGATCTGCATTCTGGTTTCCTCAGAGGGATACCTGGCATGCACTGACACGATCTCATTCTGTGCCCTTCAGAGGGATAACTGCATGCACTGACACGATCTCTTCTGGTGCCTCAGAGGATAACTAGGCATGGCCACTGACACGATCTCATTCTTGGTGCCTAAAGAGGGATAACTGCTGCACTGACACGATCTCATTCTGTGCTCAGAGGGAAACGGCATGGCACTGACACGATCGCATTCTGGTGCTCGAGGGATTAACTGCATGCACTGACACGATCTCAGTCTGGTGCCTCAGAGGGAAACTGGCATGGCCACTGACACGTATCTCCATTCTGGTGCCTCAGAGGAAAGGGATAACTGCATTGCACTGACACGATTCTCATTCTGGCTGCCTCAGAGGGATAACTGGCATGACTGACACGATCGATCTCACCTCTGGTGCCTCAGAGGATAACTGGCATGGCACTGACACGATCTCATCGTTGGTGCCTCAGAGGGATAATGGCATGGCACTGACAACGATCCCACTCTGGTGCCTCCAGAGGGATAAACTGCATGGTACTGACACGATCTCATTCTGGTGGCCTCAGAGGGTAACTGGCATGGCACTGACACGATCTCATTCTGGTGCCTCAGAGGATAACTGGCATTGGCACTGACACGATCTCATTCTGGTGCCTCAGAGGGATAACTGGCATCGACCTCATTCTGGATTATCAGAGGGATAACTGGCATGGCACTGACATGATCTCATTCTGGTACCTCAGAGGGATAACTGGCATGGCACTGACACGATCTCACTCTGGTGCCTCAGAGGGATAACTGGCATGGTACTGACACGATCTCACTCTGGTGCCTCAGAGGGATAACTGGCATGGCACTGACACGATCTCACTCTGGATTATCAGAGGGATAACTGGCATGGCACTGACACGATCTCATTCTGGTGGCCCAGAGGGATAACTGACATTGACACTGACGATCTCACTCTTGTGTTCCTCAGAAGGGATAACTGGCATGGCACGACACGATCTCATTCTGGGGCCTCAGAGGGAAACTGCATGGCACTGACACGATCTCATGTCTGTGCCTCAGAGGGATAACTGGACATGACTGACACGATCGATCTCACTCTGGTGCCTCAGCAGAGATAACTGGCATGCGCACTGACACGATCTCATTCTGTGCTCAGAGGGAAAACTGCATGGCACTGACACGAATTCTCATTCTGGTGCCTCAGAGGGATAACTGGCATGCACGACACGATCTCCACTCTTGGGTGCTCAGAGGGATAAACTGCATGGTACTGACACGATCTCACTCTGGTGCCTCAGAGGATAAACTGGCATGGCACTGACACGATCTCATTCTGGTGCCTCAGGGGAATAACTTGGCATGGACATGACACAGATTCTCATTCTGGTTGCCTCAGGAGGGATAACTGACATGGACACTGACACGATCTCACTCTGGTGCCTCAGATGATAACTGGCATGGCACGCACGATCTCATTTCTGTGCACTCAGACGGATAACTGCATGACTGAACGATCCTCATTCTGGCTGCCGCAGGGATAACTGGCTGGTTACTGACACGATCTTCATTTCGGTACCTCAGAAGGATAACTGCATTGGCACTGACACGATCTCATTCTGGCTCCTCATCGTGGATGAAATATACACTTTCCTATTAGGTTACATGGGTGTCCCGCTTGGCCATGAGGACTGACGGAATGGCGAAAGGATGGTTTACGAAATGCCGGTGGTTGCCGGTGGTTTACGGTTGTTACCGGTTATGGTACCGGTTGGTTATCGGGGGTTACGGTGGTGGTTTACCGTTGGTTAACGGTGAGTACCGCGTGTTACCGGTTGTGGTTACTGGTTGTGGTTACCATTCTCCGATGGCAGCCGCGTCTCCTGACACCCGGTAGAGAGCTACTGAGAGGGGTCTGGTCGACGCTGGTCACCTGCCCGGCTCCACGAACCAGGAAGACAGAATTAGATCAGCGCTAAATCGAATGGCACTCAGCCGTGACAAGCAAACACCTGAGTACTATAGACAGGTTTAGACTGTCCTGGCACCCAAGCCATCACAACCATAGAGATCATATATATGTTACAGTACGTATAAGAAATCAGTAGAGATGCAAACAAACTAGTGTTGATGCAAACGTCCTGGTGGGTCAGTATAGATGACACACTTACTTCCACGCCAAACAACAAAAGGCAACGCGGAAAAAAACAGTATGTTGCCTGTCATGCGAGGAATCTGATGGTGTATCATCTTTGGGTTTCAGGTCAACGGGTGACTTTCCAGATCAAGTGAACATGAGATTCCAGAACATGAGATCGACCACGTCCAAAAATAGCGGTTTTGCTCAGACCGTCGTAATTATTGAAGCGATGAAAATAAAATAATTTTGTTAGCGTAACCCGCACGGCATAGGGGTCTGTCCAGCCGAACGCCGCGGCGTAGGGGGGAATATATACCCCCCCCTCTTACTTTCCGAACCACATGACCGCAGCGAGGACGCGCAAGGCGGCGATCGAAAGTCTCAATGAAACAAATGAATGCATTACCCGATTTTTTCTCAATTGGGTCAAATGTCAGGTCACGGTCGGTATATGGAAAAGTTCCAGTTAATAGTAATGGCTCCATACTTTCAATTAGAATCTCTTGATTGAGGACTATCAAGCACCATAAGCTCTCAAAGGTGAATACGTCTCCTGCATTGGTAAAATGAATTTGCATGCAAAGGTTTCAAGGTAAAAGGTCAGGTCACAGAGGTCACTTCACCAAGAGCTCAAGAACGTCTTGTGACACATGTTTAAGGGTTATTTTGCACGTAAAATCGATAGAAACAAGCCATTTTACAACTTGACCCATAAAAAGGTCAAAATCAGGTCATCTAGGTCAAAACATGGAAACTGACTAAATGATAAAACAATACTGTTTCTTAGGGTCAGTTTTGCTCATAAACACAAAAATGACATTTATATATCTGTATCAGGTCAAAAAATCCCCAAAAACGTAATTTGAAAAATGACGTCATACCTACTTATGCTTGGAAAGCAATCAGTCACTGAAAAATGAAGATATTACTTTGAAATTCGGTTTGGGTATTTATTACACTTGGGTTCTCTTATATAATTCATAGATCGGTTTTTTGATACCTTGAAAATATAAATTTAGGGTGGGAAATTTCTGAAAAAATCAGCTTTTTGGATTTTGAGGGTTCAAAAACAAAAATTTGGGAAATCCAAAATTCATTTTGTAGAGAATTAAATTTCCTTTCTCATCAGTTTGCGTTTGCAATTTGCCACCAAAAGCTATGTTTTCTACGGCTGCATCAAACAGTAATCGTTATTTGACCAAATGGATGACATGAACGTCATCAAACGTCATTATCGGCCCAAAGTTTCTGATTTTTTCGTTTTTTGTTTTTACGAAGACGTCAAATTGATTGCTGGGATAAGGTACTGAAACTTTGACGTCGTTATCTGTTACAGTTTTCAAGTTATTGCGGAAATACGGGAGGGGTGTAATATTTACCCCCCCCCCCTACGCCGCGCGGGTTAAGTTGTTGGTCGTTGAACTAGCTATCTGACCATGTATCGACTTTTAGGTCTCGGTTAGTTAATGACCTCTTAGGTCACGGAAATCGTCACCATAGATGATTATTGCTATGGGCGATTAGTATTAGCAGCCTCGACTCGATGATGTCCAGAATAGCGATAAGAAAAACTCACAATTAGAAAATGATGAATGCAAATAAAAGGGCAAGTTTCTTTACCAGTTTTGGCTCCCGAATACAGAAAGGGTATGTATTTGTTCGTATCTGGTAAGTAAGAGTCTAAAAATGTGAATTCAAGAAATGACGTCATAAGTTTCTAACATTTAAGAAGCCATCACTCAGTCACAAATAGAGATAATGCTTTGAAACTTGGTCTGGGTGTTGCTTATAATCAGTTCTCTCACATATGTTCCGGTTTTTAAATTATCTTTGAAAAAATTGATTTTGCGGGGCTTTAAAAAAAATGTCAATACCCAAAATTTTGGAATTCCGAAGTTGCCATATTAAGGCAAATTTCATTTTACGTCTTATCTGCTTTTTGTTTGCAATTTTCTGCAAAATTATATTTGCTATGATTTTTGAAACATGTATCGTTTTTTACGAACACGACGTCATCAAAACGTAAATATCTCCAAAACGACTTGACCAATTTCAACGAAATTTCGACAGGATATGTATAATGGTTGTTCACTTAGCTACTGAAATTTAATAAAGATGCGCAGCATTTACAAAACGTTATTCAAGAAGAACCTCTGGAGAGGGGGTCCTGTCAGGCCCCTCCCCCCGTAGGACTGGACCTTTTGGTAGGAGGTCAAAATGTGATCAGTTTACAGATATAGCTGGTCTCCTCTATCAATTTCAAGTAATAGCTTCATTTTGCTGTGGAAAAAATGTAATGATTTCCCTTTAACAATTACCGAAGATACCATCCTCCTTTTTCAGTTCCTTCTCGGTCCATTTCGAAGAACTATCTGGAATGTTTTCTAAGAACCTCCCAGCGTTGTTAGTCACCGAGACTTGGTGCGTAAGCTGTGGGCGCCGCTCAGTCGGACCATGCTGACATTTGGTCAGATGCTCGTCGCACATGAAATGAGCCGCTCCAAACGAGACCGAACTCCCGGAAGCCGTGGCGTCAGTGGCTGTCGTGGCGGTGGCGGCTGGCCGGCGCAGAGCGGTGGCACCAGTGACGTATCTGGTGCCGCCGCCGCGATGTGCAGACCAGCTGGACCGGGGCTGATCCCAGAGTCCGGGCCAATGTCCCACCACCTTCCACCCCCCCCCCTTCCCCGGCCTGCCAATCCGGCCCTGTCAAGGGAATCGGAAAAGTTTGGTAATAAAAGTGCCGCGGGCAGGCTCGGCTGTTTGAATAGTGACACTTGGTGTGTCGCTGGCCCCGGCGGCGGCGGGGTGGCGCGGCTACTGCAGTTAGATTTGGCAGCCGATCTCAGGTGCCGTTTGTCATCCGGCATCGGACAGCGCGGACTCAGTCGGCAAGGGAGTCCGGGGCACAGGTGGCCACATGTCAGACTACTCAGGTGCAGGGGGCTTTCAGAAAGATGTCCATGGGCATAGGCGTAGGAACGGGGGGGCCGCGGGGGCCATGGCCCCCACTTTTCAGGCTGGGGGGCCAGCAATGTTAACTGGCCCCCACTTTTGAACGACTTCTCCTCCTCCGGTAACCGATGTTTGTTCAATATTAATGCTTTAAAGTTGTGAAAATAATTACGAATTTCCAACCCCGCAATTCAATAACCCATAAGCGTAACAACGACGAATTGGGGCTACCAAAAACCATTTTTAAAGCTTGGGATCCAACAATATTAACGGCTCTCTATTTTTGAATGATTTTGTATTCATGTGTCACTAATAATGGTTCCATATTTGAATGACTTTAAAGATGGCATAATATTAAGTAACTTACAACTTCACGATCATAGCCGAACGGTGACCTCGTGAATACATGGGAAGGGGACAGGGGCCATATGTCCCACCTCTTAACCCGCCCGGGGGCAAATATTGCCCCCCCTCGCTGTCGTTTATTCGCGATAACTCACAAACCATTCAAGATATCAACCTGAAACTTTGAGTACCTTCCTGCACAAGAGTTTTACATTGGTTGGAAAAATTTGGAAATGTTTCAATTTTGGAGGTATAGACCTTTTCGTAACGTCACATTTACTGAATTTAGCGGTTAAATCACTCAAGTTTTAAGCAGCTGTAAAATGATTACATTTTATGATCAACTAAAACCCCAAAACCTAAAGATTTAAAATTGCATTTAGTATAAAACTGCAACTTCAAATTTTCCCAAAGTTTTGATTTTTACCCAATTTATTTCTTATTTTGTATTTTTTACATTTTTTGTCACATCAAAAAAACGAATATATATGAATGAGTAGTGTTCAAGCAACATATAAACCAAATTTCAAAAGAATATCACCATTTTTGACTTAAGAAATAGACATTTAACCCGCGAGTTACTGGGGGGGGGCTATTTATAGCCCCCCTCCCGTTATTCTGCAATATCTCCTAAACCAACGTAGGTATCGTGACCAAACTTTGAGTACCTTGTCCCAGATCAATTTGACACATGCTTCCTGATGGAAAAATACGATGCTATGATAGGTCAACCGGAAATGGCGTCAGAGTGACGTCATGTTCTGCGGTTTTTGTTGAAAAATGAGGGTTTGCGGGAAACGCTGCAAAAAAAGTACAGTTTTAAAAAAACTCATTGTCAAACACCAAACGAAGTAATAAGTTTTGCTAATCAGACTGCTGTCTCGGATTTTCGAAATTATTTAAATTCAAAATTTTGAGAAATCTATTTTTTTGGAAAAATTCAAAAAAGTTCGAATTTTTCAAAAACGGAATATATGTAATTTTAATTGCATCCCAATGATTCTGTGTAGAAAAGTTTGAAGTCAATATCTTCAAAAATGACTGAGTGACAGCCTTTCAAAGACAAAAATAGACCACATTTACTGTGTAACAATAACCAAAAAAAGTGCATTTCCGTTTCTTGCTTTTTCTTCAATTTGTATGTAAAAAAACATGTTCTAAAATCATTTTTCGCGTTCTAATCGATAAACGAACCCATAAACATGTGTTAAAAATCCTAATGACCGTAATCTTCAGTTTGACCTCGTGACCTCGGATGACCTTAACCTGAACCCAAGGTCAAAATTAGCTTGTAATGGTAATTAGAAGTGTCAGATACACGAACATACGAATTGCAACTTATTATGCTTAAAATTGAGTTTTGTAGCGACAAGCCGACCACCGGACTTGATGGCACGGTCAAACATTTTTGTATTGACGTGACCGTGTGACGTCATAGGTGACCCTGAGGATGACAATATTAGGTTTTCTTCAACAATTTGATAGGGCTATCGCAAGCCGTTAGAATTTTTAAGATCGTCCAGTAGGTTTCGGAGATCAGGGGGCTATAAATAGCCCCCCCCCAGTAACTCGCGTTATGAAAAATATACCCCCCAGTAACGCCGGGTTAAGCACACGAATATGCTCGAGTTTTAGTAATAAATTCACCTTAAAGGAATATAAGCACCTTGGAAAGATGTAGAATGATGGGAGAATAATGCCCTGATACGCGTCTGGCATTCAATTCGCGGAAAAAAAAGTCAGAATTTTTGTAATTGAAAAATAGTTAATATGTTTACATGTGACGGTCACAACATATTGCGTCACCAAAGCGAGTGACGTTCACAAGGAGGATCGAACGCAAAAAATCGTTCTTGAATCAGATGTGTAAAACGTTAAATACTGCGTTTGGCTGGTTCCTGACTCGCAAATAATATTGAACGCGATTACAAATGTGATTAAAGTGTTTGCACTAGGCGGTTCTATTCTAATCATCTTTTAGTAATGTTTTAATAGGAAATCAACTTTACAATTGACAATGATAGTTACTTTAAACTATATTCACACAAGGAGGTGAATTTTCCATTGGCATTGAGTGAAATACAATTAGTAGTACTGAATATGCTTCTATTGCGGATAATATTGCAGCTTACCGGTTCGAGCTAAACCCATCAACCCAGCCTTGGGGCCTTTCTCAAAGACCATTGTCTGCTTATTTTTAAATGAAATCCAATGAAAACTGACAAAGAAAATTGGCATTCATTTTAAAATAATTGTTCAAGTCAATAACTTTCGCTGGCGGACGTGGCGGACGCAAGGTAACTGAAATACTGGGCGGACGGTTCAAAAAGCGAAGTGCGAAATCACAGTGGAGTAACTACTTATGACGTATGCGAAACGTCACGAATATTGTCCTTTTGAAATATGCCCAAATATGCCCAACGGTTTTTGCGTTCAAACTCAGCAACTAGGTCGTTTTGGAAGGAAAAATTACCGATTTAGAGGTTTCTCAGTACACCCAACAATCTGGCTATTTCAGTTAAAAACTAATGTAAAAGGTGGTATATTCCCTTTAACTTTGAAAAGCTGTGAAAAGAGAGAAATCAAGCGAAAAACTGGAACTGAACAAAATAAGACAGACATATAAATACTATAAAACAAAAAAAGTATCAAAATTTTGATATTTAATTTGGTATGTATTTCATTCTAAAAAATACATTTTTTTGTTGCGACAAATATAAAAACTAGAGATTTATGTGAAAGTAAAGTGTTACAACAATATAAAAGCCAATTTTCAAATAAAGAGCACCATTTGTACTAAGAAGGCGTAAGAATAGTAACTGATGACGTAATATTTTAAAATCCTTCTTTTAAGAGATAAAGACAAATCAACGTCAGCTATGTATTTCTGAGATAAAACTGGTCTAAAAACATGCCTTTTTGTACAGGTTTATAAATAAAAAACATCACCTCATTTGACCTAAATTTGACCTCAGCTTGACACTAACTTTATTTAAATTAGCTCAGATGGTGCCTTGATTATCACTATCGATTTATACGTATAAAACAGCCCATAAAATATGTGTTGCATGACTTTCGAAAATCGTTTTTTTTTCGGATAGTGACCTCTTGTGACCTGATCTTGACATTGATCTTTACAAAAAATATCCTTTTTGCTCATGTGGGATGTGTGTCATACCTTTGGGTACACTTTGGGTGATCATGGTTGCAACAAAAGGCTCTGGATGGAAAGTATGGTCCATAAACTCAAATGTCTCGATTTTGACCTTTGACCCAACCTTGACCTGATATGCGACCTTGATTCAAAAATGCCCAGTATGCCTGAGATGCGTCTTGATGAGAGCTTTCGAACGCCGACTTGCGAGTTTCGCTACGATCAGCGGTTCCGGAGATAACGAGGGAGCACTATTTGCCACTCCCCCCCCCCCCGGTCAATGACGTTCGGATAATACCCCGGTCAAGCGCGGGTTAACCTGGGGGTCCAACAATAGAACCTCACCCTCAGTTTTGAGCCATTCTAGCTTTTTCGGTCACTGAAACTTGTTCAAGATTAATACTTTAAAGTTGAGAGAATAACGATGGATTTAATACCCCACAATGCCATAACTCATAAGCATACCTAAGGACCGGGGGTGGGGTGGGGAGGGCAGGTTTTAGGTCGAGGGAGCTAACAATGTTAACTGCACCCCCACTTTTCAGCGGTTGCTCCCTCTTACATCGCTGATGTTCATTCGGTTTGTGTGCCACTGCCATGAATACAGTTGTTATTATTACACCTAATTTTTAACCCACAATATCAAAGCTCATAGAAGTAGGTATGAACTAGAAATTTGAGCCAGGGGACCAAGGCCCTGTTTGTTAGACAGAGACCAACGATATTAACTGCTCTGCCTACTTTTGGTTCAATATCCGTCCACCAGAGTGAAGTCCGCACTCCCCCGCGTAGCTCAATCGGGAGAGCGCTAGACTACATATCTGCCCTCTCCTGCCAACGTGGGTTCGTGCCGTTTTAGTCGTCAACGTCCTCGTCAAGTCGCCATACTTATAACGCCACCTATCAGAAAATGCGTCCTTTCGCGCATCATCTATTGGTCATTTTCAATTTGAAATATCTTCGAAATTGACAAAGTTAATACGTTTCGGTGGCGGTCGGTTCAAGTAACATAAAACATAGTGCGGTAGAAGTCACAGTGGAGGACTGATGACGTATGTGAAACGTCACGAAAATCGTCCATTTAAAATACAACCAAATAAAGCAACAGTTATTGCATTGAAACTCAGTAACTGGGCCGTTTTGAAAGAGAAGATTCCCGATTCGGAGTTCTCTTAGTACGCCCGAGAATCTGGTTGTCTCAGGTAAAAACTAGAAATGCTAAGGTAAAATATTATCTTTAACCAGAAATTGAATGCATCTTGTTAGCATACATAGATCAAAAGTTTTCACCTCCACTTCCAGTTGGCCATGTCACGCTGGGGCTTGTGGGTAGCTGCGGTGAGCGAGCAGCCTTCATTTCTACAAACCAATAAAATTCAGGCCACTTCCGCGTTTCCCAGGATCAGAGCTACCATTCAAGGCAGGCGGCCGGATTGCTAAACCATAAACTGGCGATTGAGTGCCGGAGGAGGCGAGTGATCATATAAGCAGACCTGTTTGAGATCATGGTCATATATCAGCAGACCTGTTTGAGATCATGGTCATATATCAGCAGACCTGTTTGAGATCATGGTCATATATCAGCAGGCCTGTCTGAGATCATGGTCATATCAGCAGACCTGTTTGAGATCATGGTCATATATCAGCAGACCTGTTTGAGATCATGGTCATATCAGCAGACCTGTTTGAGATCATGGTCATATATCAGCAGACCTGTTTGAGATCATGGTCATATATCAGCAGACGTGTCTGGGATCATGGTCACAGCAAACGTGTCTGGGATCATGGTCATATCAGCGGACGTGTCTGGGATCATGGTCATATCAACAGACGTGTCTGGGATCATGGTCATATCAGCAGACGTGTCTGGGATCATGGTCATATCAACAGACGTGTTGGTCACATCGAGCAGACGTGTCCTGGATCATGGTCATATCAAACAGACGGTGGTTGCGGCATCATGCGTCATTACCACAGGCGAGCGTGTCTGGGATCATGGTCATATAAACAGTACGATGGTTCTGGGTCATGTCATACTCAGTCAGGAACGGTGTCTGGGAGTCATGGTCATATCAAAAGACGTGTCTGGGATCAATGGTCATCATATTCAGCAAGACCGTGTCTGGGATCATGGTCATATCAACAAGACGTGGTCTGGATCATGGTCCATAATCAGCGGACGTGTCTGGGATCATGGTACATCAACAAGGAACGTGTCTGGGGATGATGGTCTATCAAATCTAGCAGACGTGTCTGGATCATGGTCCATACTCAAGCCGGACGACATGGGATCATGGTCATATCAGCCGGAACGTGCCTGGGATCATGGTCATATCAGCAGACGTGTCTGGGATCATGGTCATATCAGCAGCGTGTCTGGGAATCAATGGTCATATCAGCGGGACGTGGTCTGGGATATGGGAGTCATATCAAACCAGACGTGCCTGGGATCATGGTCATATCAGTCTGGACCTGTTTTGAAGATCATGGTCATATCAACAGACCGTTCGTCTGGGATCAATGGTCATATTCAGAGACGTGTCTGGGATCAAGGTCATGCCAATATGTCATCAAACTCCGTATCATATGATCAACTGATCGTGCTCGAAATGCGCGAGCGAGACGAGAGCGAGTAAGCGAGCAGCGAGAGGCGAGAGCGAGAGAGAAGAGAGAGAGTAGAAGAGAGAGAGAAAGGAGAGAGGAGAGAGAAGGAGATGAGAGAAGAGGAGAGAGAGAGAGAGAAGAAAGCACAGTATCATCGATCCTTGGAACGAAACATGAGGTATATCTTCTCAAATGATGTCGCAGAGCATAGTTAACTTATATATAGTCTCAACTCGTGCTAACACTTTGTAATTTTACTCGTAACAACCTGTATGACAATTGGACATAAAAGCCATTTTATGGAGGCTAAACGAAATACATGATGATGATGATGATGATGAAAGAAAGTGTGCCTTCTTACATCGGCCAAGTGGAATTGTTGATTCTGGTCCAAAGAACATATTTTTCTGAATTTATCCATTATTTCATTTCTCCCAGATTCACTCTACTTGCTGAGATATTCCAAATTTGCCAAGATCAGTATGCCAGGCATCACAAAATTATCGGTATTCGCCAGAGAGGTATTCGCTACAAGAAGCATTGCCCTATATATTGCAACGCTAGTATATGTCTTTAGTGCTGGCCAATAAAAACCAGCTCGTGCGCGATGATAGCAGCTGCCGAACATAGCTTCGGTTACTATTTTACATTGTTCTTATGGAGTTGATTGTTTTAGGTGCGCCATTCTGGACAACATTTTCTTTACTCTGTTTATAGTGGCGATCATTTATGAATATCAAAACGAAACAATATGCAAAAGATAGTATAAGTAAAAGTTCAACTAAAGGGGCTCCACACGTAAATGTTAAGGCATCCAATATCCAAACCAATAGCTTCCTACCATAACAAATATAGTTGACATTCCAAAAGAGAAGGCCTACTTTATTTAAACGACATCTTTTCCGAGGATGAAAGAAGCGTCGTATGAGCGATACTTCTGAGCGAAAGATCAATCGGTGACTGAATAGTGTTGGAACTTCGAAAAACGTATAACTATGAAGCACTTCTTGCGATGCACACACACCAGATGACTTGTAATCAAACCAGCAGTGGATTTCAAGTTTAGCAGGACTGTTTTTTACCTGAATAGCAATATGGATCCTTAGCAAAATACACAGCACACAAGTTATAAACGACGGTGACTTAACAAAAACATCACGATAAAGGCCATGGGTATAGAATATGACTCTTCCATTCGACCGTAGCGTGTATTACATGGTCACCAATCTGTCCAATCACTATCTCCTCTGCAAGCTGCAAGGTCATGACTGTAATGTGGCAGTAGGATAACAGGTGACTGTAATGTGGCAGTAGGATAAACAGGCGGCTGTAATGTGGCGGTAGGATAACAGGTGACTGTAATGTGGCAGTAGGATAAACAGACGGCTGTAATGTGGCAGAAGGATGAACAGGCGACTGTAATGTGGCAGTAGGATAAACAGGCGACTGTAATGTGGGCAGAGTAAGGATAAACGGGCACTGGTAATGCTGGCAGTAAGGATAAACAGGCGACTGGTAATTGGCAGTAAGGAATAAACAGGCGACTCGTTGTGGGCAGTTAGGACATAAACAGGCGACTTGTAATGTGCAGTTAAGTA
The DNA here is from genome assembly GCA_014673585.1 of Semibalanus balanoides. Classification (NCBI taxonomy): domain Eukaryota; kingdom Metazoa; phylum Arthropoda; class Thecostraca; order Balanomorpha; family Balanidae; genus Semibalanus; species Semibalanus balanoides. The sequence goes on from VOPJ01013384.1 coordinate 25,047, forward strand.
TAAGACAGGCAGACTGTTAAATGTGGTCAAGTAGGCATACCAGGGAGGCCTCGATCTGTAATGTGGCAGTAGGAGATAAACAGGCACGACTGTCAATGTGGCAGTAGCGATAAACTAGGCGACTGTAATGTGGCAGTAAGAATAAGCAGGCGACTGTAATGTGAAGTGAGGTATAAACCATACGACTAGTGATGTTCGGCAGTAAGGATAAAATGCGACTGTAATGTGGCATTAGGTAAACACAGGCGGGACTGTAATGTGGCAAGTAGGAATAACAGTTGCATTGGCCGCGTCAGCAGCTGTGTGATGAACTGAGATCTGGCAGAGGCGTGTCTCTCCGGGTCTGCCGAAATGGCAGCCGGACCGCCCGTCTGGACCTGACGCAGCCATCGGCCGAGGAGCCGAAATGGCCGAATTTTGGATGTCGCAAGCGTTGTCACACTCGTCCCTTGTCGCTGGTGAGCTGCCTCTCCGGAGCTGTCCAACTACTGACTATTGTCACACTCGTCCCTTGTCGCTGGTGAGCCGCCTCTCCGGAGCTGTCCAACTACTGACTATTGTCACACTCGTCCCTTGTCGCTGGTGAGCCGCCTCTCCGGAGCTGTCCAACTACTGACTATTGTCACACTCGTCACTTGTCGCTGGTGAGCCGCCTCTCCGGAGCTGTCCAACTACTGACTATTGTCACACTCGTCACTTGTCGCTGGTGAGCCGCCTCTCCGGAGCTGTCCAACTACTGACTATTGTCACACTCGTCACTTGTCGCTGGTGAGCCGCCTCTCCGGAGCTGTCCAACTACTG
>VOPJ01013384.1:28923-70767 GCA_014673585.1 Semibalanus balanoides
GCCATTTTGTAGATAATTAAATTTCCTTTCTCATACAGTTTTGCGTTTGCAATTTTCATTAAAGCTATGTTTTCTACGATGCATCAAACAGTTATCGTTATTAAACCCAAAATGGCATGACATGACGTCATCAAAACGTCATTATCTCCCAAAGTTCTGAATTGTTTCCGATTTTTTTTAGGAAGACGTCAAATGGATGCTGCATAAGGTACTGAAATTTTGACGTCGTTATCTGTTACAGTTTTCAAGTTATTGCAGAAATCCGGGAGGGGGGTAATATTTACCACCCCCCCTACGCCGCGCGGGTTAAACCGAGCGGCTGGATCCGCCTATGCGCGCGACCACCTAGCGATACTAAGCGCTTGTCGTCCTCTAATGACGGGAGATCCTGCAGGTTTGAAACTCCGATGACAGGGTGAACGCTGAGAAACCATCCGGCATCATTTTACCACTTTGTCGTGCGACCATCTTTGTTATGTTTTAGCCGCCTCGGTTGGACGATCATTTCGGCATGTGTTACGCTAACCACCTTCACATACAGGATGTTTAATTAAGCAGCCTTGTAAATGGACTTGCAATGGTGTCTGTAAATGCACAATACGCGATACGGAGTATGCAGCAAATGTTCTGTCCACTTCATCGACACCACCTCTGTCTTTGTCTCTGTCTGTCGGAGCTGCACGCAGTGGAATCAAATGCGATTTATATAGCCCTCGCCCCCGGTATCAGGGGCGAGGGCATAAATAGTTTCATAACTTGCATTATATTTCAATGCGTGCAGCACCGACAGACAGCACCGATGGTCAATGTTGACATTGAATCAAACGGGTGCGCTTATGTAAGCAAGGCTTTTTAAGAATAGGTATACTTTCAAAGCTAGCTTCTGGCAGACGAAAACAAACATCGTCCCAGAGAAATGTAGGGTTTATTCGAAAAGCGCACTGAAAGGACTGCTACTAGCTGTTTTCACGAAGCAATTATTCGATGGGCGCATCGACATCAGGTGGTGTCGATGAAGTGGACAAAACATTTATACCTAGTACACTGCACAGCTAATAGCCTGCTCTAGTCCAGGTATAAGCCAAGCCCAAAAATATGTAAGTAAATATAGTTATATATGTGTTACTATGTTATATACACTGCATATACACTGCATTTTTACACTGCACTGCATTACTTACACTGCATTATTACTGCATTACTTACACTGCATTATACACTGCATATACATATTCCTCAGCTGAAAATGTGGCCGATACGTGGGAGACGTAAGCATGAGTGCTTACGGGGCGTAATCGGAAGATTAGTCATGGAGTTATGCTTGTTGTATCACATAATATCGTTCTAATCACTTTTATTACAAGTCAAATTACTTGAAATAATACCACGGTTATCTAATTAAAATGTGATCATATAAGTGCGCTTGAAACCATATTGAGCACCATATATCGGGTATTGGTCATATTTATTTAACCAATTATTTGATGTTTCAAAAAAACAGCAATATTAGATAATTGCATGCAGCATAGAATAAGAAACTGATAGCTGGCGTACCTGAATTTCATTTTGATTGTGAAAGTCTTGTCCCAGTTCTGACACCTGGTTTTGGACGAGTTCGTGAACTTTCCTTCTTTCCAGAGCACATCGCCGTCCATCCTGGCGGGCACGTTCCTTGAAGATGTTCTCCACCATCACCTGTGGTCAAATATGACATGGAGAGCGTATCAGGTTTAACATTTTATCAGTTGTTTGAATATAGTAGAATAGTAAACTTGGGGTTTAAATTGAAATGCTCAGGATTAAACACCATTAACCAAATATATGATCACTTACCTGATACATTTCGAGGATGTTCCCTTGCGGCATCATGGTAAACGCATGCTCTCTGAGCATCGTAAAGCGACTTTTTATCAAACAGCGACGGATAGCGTTTCGTCTGGCAAGCACAATGGCCTCCTCTCGGGCGCTCTCAAATGTGCTCTGCAGCCTGACGGGCCCTCTGCGGTTCTGGCAATTTACTTTTTTAATGTTTATATTGTTTTTCTCTAATGCATGAAGGATGGCAAAACACGTAATGTAAACATATAAATGCAGATTGTTACGTCAGTTATTTCGCCCCGCTAAAATGTGTAATTTGCGTGACACATGAACACCGAAGACTGATTCCACTATCGTATTTAATTGTCAAAAGATATTCATCAGATTGCTCAATTTGGTTGAACTAGACCTAAATCATTGCGAAAAATTGTGTCCGAAAATGTCCGATGCACTGCTGGGCATTTCTATCTGTTCATCATTGCACGTGACCTAGCATTCATTGCTACCTCACCATGTGTTAATAATGTCTTTTCACTGTTTGAAGGAAACTTGTGTCGACTTCTATTTTTGAATCTGACATTTCTGGTAATCTTTATTTATGTATTTATTAATTTATTTATTTATCAATATCGCCGACAGGATGACACATTGATGGACGAAGTCAAAGCTTAATTGTTTGAACTACAGAAAAAGTTCAAAACCGCTGTACCAAATCTCTCCGGAAAAAATGGCATTCGATTCCTTGGAGCATGAACTACATTCCTGTATTCATAAGTATGCACAATCTAATGATGGGCGAATACAGGTAGCAAACAATGGGTGAGGGGGAAACATGCATTTCAATATTATTTTCCGTGGGACGTTGTTTGAACGCAATGTTTTCATGTTGTTGGATTTTGCCACCCAATTGAATGCTCTTACATACGAGTAATTGTAAGTAAGTAATTGTAAGCAATTGTAAGTAATTAACATAATTGTATGCTCTAACTCGTATACTTGTATTTAACAAATAGTAAAATTTACGCAATAGCGTCCTGCGGCAATTCCAAAGAGGGATTTTTAAAGATGTCACAATAATATTTTGGCCGCTTTGATTTATGTTTAAGATGCTTTATATAATTATATGTGTATGCATGGGAAAGTAAATTATGACACTTTTGTATTGGTGCAGTGGCGTTCTTAGGAGGGGATGAGAAGGGAAGTTGAGCCTTGTCTTGTGTTATATTTACCTTTACTTATTGATTTATTTTGCTATGTAGTGTCACGCCATTGGTCCACAATGCCCCTAAATTCCATCCCCGGGACCACCTATGCCCCAAAATACAATTGTGATCCATGCTAATGATAATGCATGCAACTGCAAAATTGTGTTCAGGGTCACTAAGCACAAATGCGTGTGGACGGAATCAAACACATGTCCCCAAAATCCGTTTCTGGAGTCGCCCTTAGGAAACACAAAATCAAACATATGAAACGTGTAAGGCATTGCTAAAACAGATCACAAGGTTTCAAGTTGATATCTTGTGCTATGTAGTTACACGCCGTGGGGCCACAACTCCCCCTTAATCTAATCCCTGGAGCCGCCCATAACATTGGGTCATGCGCTTGCGTCCTCCTCTGAAACCGCCTATGCCACAACATACAATTGCGATCCATGCAGGTGATATGATCACACTAGATAGTCCACCACTAAATAACGTTTTTAGTTACTAAAAACAATGTGTGTGTACACAATACACATGCACCCCAAAACCCGTTTCTGGAGTCGCCTGTGGGCAGACCAAAAGTATCAATAAAAAACAACACAAGGTGTGCAAAAAATAGCTCAGAAGGTTCATTTAGTTCAAAATTCTGATCTTTCTTATTTTGATGAAATAATAGTGGCCCCAAATGCCTGCCAAAATACCTACGTCCCTGAAGACACCTATCCGCAATCAAAAATTTAACAAATGTTCAATATTTCTACACAAAACAGTAAGGAAGTATGTGAAAGTCGCAGGCTAGTACCATAAGGGGTTTGAGAATGGAACGTGATTCCCTTTGAAAGCCGAGTCACGCTGAAAACCCAAACATGCCTACCCCTCCTCCCCAATTACGCCTAGAGCCGCCACTGGTGAGCTGACAATTTGGGGAAAAAATGCAAATGTGCCAAATGAATATTTAGGAAAAGTCAAAAAGTTCGATGACCGTATCTCTACTCGTTTGGGGAGAGGATAGAAAAAATGGGTCGTTTAAGTCCCCCCCCCCACACACTAAAAGGGATGACGAAAGAGTGCAAGGGTAATGGTCGAAAATACCTACATCCAAATCCGTCCAAATCCATCCTGGATCCGTCCTTGAACAATGACGCGTAAAGCTGACAAAGTTGTCAAGGCAATAATTCACCGACACGATTGTTTTTCCCACCAACGTTATATTTGACACCAGGCTTGCTCAGTTTGAAGTCATTTTAACGTTAACCCTATTCTCTGCAGGCGGCCAAAATTAAATTAACCTGCGGAGGCATATTCTACCCCCCTCCCCCCCCCAGAGATCGCAAGAACTGCTCGGCCAATTGATAGGAAAAACACCATTCGGTTTAGCATGACTTTTTGAACCCCGATTTTTTTAGATTGTTCAAAAATGGGAGGCCAGGGAGCAAAAATATGAGAGAAAAAATATGGGTAATTGCAGCAACGTGGTTGGATCGATTTCCATGCCCAAAACGCTTATAAGCTTCCATTTATTGGTTTTCACCATATCAAAAGGACCAGTACCAAAATGATAAATAATATGCGTATTCAGGAGATGTAAAATGAGATAATTTTCTGATAACAAATATGTGCTGTTCGTAATTGTTTGTCACAATACGAACGTAATAAATTGTTGTTGTTTTTTTGCCGTTATTTATTAAATGCAATATATTGCGCATAGGCGAATCCAGGTAAACATCGCGGAGGGCACCATATGCGTAACGCAATTTATCATCTTACTAATTTGAAGTCGAACCCAATTTGACGGTGGATATCGCCTCCCATTTTATGTACCTGAGTGCGCCTCTGCCCCAGAATATGCAAAATCCAAGGATCTATAATGTATCTTCCAGTGCATCGTTTCTGACCCATTTATTGCACCGCAAACTACAAAGGAAGTATACGCCGCACAACCGCACTCGTAACACCCTCCCAATAACATGACCATGGCGCCGCCTCTGCTGAGCCGTTTATTTCTCAATATTATTACACGACATGCGTTATTCAATTAAAGGAAAACTTACAAAGTCTCAAGATGCTAGCCTAACGGTTCAGAAGCAGCAAGCGAAAAACTACAGGAGGGCAGAATCTGCCTCCGTAGTGGCGCCGAGCATCGGCACGGCTGAAGAATATATTTTGCATGGCTTGGAACCGAACTAGTTGACAGATTAACAGTCAACTCCTCATATTATTTAATTTATGAAAAATGTAATAATGTAACATGAAAATGAAATCATCCAGCTCTGAATCTACTAATCTACATCTAATCTCTGAACAACTTGTCACACAATCTTCTTTGGAAACGTTTCTGTCATGACCGATACCAATTTATGCTGTTCGTAGGGGCGTCGTCAAAAAAAAATGGTGGGGCCAGCCAGGTGTTTGGGAGAGCAGCTTGGTGCTTGCAACCCCCCTCCAACCAACCAACCAACCCAATTCCTTTTGGGGTGATGTGAACATTATCCTAAGGGGAGGAACAAAGCCATCCTGGGTGGTCCCCCCGGTTGCGACGCCACTGTTTTTCGCATCAGGTTTCTTATGCAGAACCTCGCTGACAAATATAATAATTAACCCGCGCGGCGTAGGGGTCTCTAGCCGAACGCGCGGCGTAGGGGGGGTAAATTTTACCCCCTCGTATCTTCCGAACCAATAACCGCAGCGAGACGCGCAAGGCAGGCAATCGAAATCTCTCAATAAAAACAATCGGAATGATACGAAATTTTTCAAAGTTATGTCAAAGTCAGGTCACGGTCAGGTCATATGGAAAAATTCGAGTTAATTGAGTTATCTAGGTCAGGTCAGTAAATCAGGCATCTAAGGTCAAAACTGGAACTGACTTAATGTGAATAAAAACAATGGCATGTTTCTACGTCAGTTTGTCTCATAAAACAAAAAATGACATATAAATCTGGTATCAGGTAAAAAAATCAAAAAAAGGTTATCTTTGAAAAATGACGTCAATTACCTAACTTTCTTGGAGAGCAATCAGTCACTGAAAAATGAAGATATTACTTTGAAATTTGGTTTGGGTATTTATTACACTTGGTTCTCTTATATATATTCCGATTTTTCAAATACCTTGAAAATTTTAATTCTTTTGGGAAATTTCCGAAAAAAATGAATTTTTGGGGGTCAAAAACCCAAAGTTTAGGAAATCCGAAATTGCCATGTTGTAAAAAATCAAATTTCCTTTCTTGAACAGTTTTGCGTTTGCAATTTGCATTAAAACTATGTTTTCTACGATGCATCAAACATTTATCGTTATTCAACGCAAAAAGGCGATGGACATTACGTCATCAAAACGTCCATTATCTCCCAAAGTTCTAAAAAATTGGATTAATTTGTTTAAGGAAGGACGTCAAATTGATTGCTGGATAAGGTACTGAAACTTTGACGCGTTATCTGGTCTATAGTTTTCAAGTTATTGCGGAAATCCGGGAGGGGGTAATATTTACCCCCCCTACGCCGCGCGGTTTAATGTGAACATGAGTAGAAGTGTGATATTCGCAGAATTTTGTCAAGCAAAACTCACACTTTCGATATCTTATGTGGAAAATGATCTTTTTTCTACGAAACGTTAAGATCAGCCTCGCCAAAGGTGAGGGGTGTCGCCCCCCCCCCTTTGTCACGAAGTCGGGGGAAAGCGCCCCCTCCTCCTGTTCCCGGGCCTATGTGTCAAGAGCAGCCCCTAAATCGTAAACAAGCTGCGTCATTATCGCATGAACTTTGGAACTAATGCACCGATCACAAAATAATGACACGATAATACACCACGGCCAGTCCCAGACGAAAACATACCAAGAAACACACCTTTCACAGGCTAAGCTCGCTAATTAAGTTGACTAATTTATAAGTACGTCAGTCTTTTTGTGGTATGAGAAATGGCAGTTTGAAAGTTGCATCCCAGATTTAAGATCACCGGAATCCTGTCCCCTCCACGATTCCCAGATCAACGATGACATTCATTAGTGACCTCCCTTCAAACAATAAACAGAGTCTGCTGGGTATAACGTCAGCATATCGTCACCGATGATGACATTCGGCTTTAGGGATGAGCCGACTTCGTTGGCCCTGTTGCGTCCAAGCATCCTGTCACTGCTTTGTGACAGCACTTCCAAGCATAACATCTGTATACTATCTCTTGACTCGGAGCTGAATAGCCACCCCTGCAGTGGACCGCTCTTCAACCGCAATATGTCATCTGTGATGACGTCACTGACCGGGTATGACGTCAGTGAATCAGCATTGCTGATGCGTCATCCTTCCGACATGGCTTCGTAATAAACCCGTCTCTCCTGTTATTGAGAACTGCTATAACTGAATACAGGTCTACTCTACAGGAAGAAGAAGAGCTTGGAAACAACACAAGGAAGGTTGGATGCTTTTTACGGGTAGCTGACTCGACTGCGGCCGTTTTTTTCCTCTCAGGTTTATTACCGCATGCAAACGTCATCAAATTATGTAGCGTTAAGCTTCCAAAAGTTCCTTTTTTATAAATAAATACAACGCAGAATGACAAATTCCATGAGGTAAAAGGCACATTCCACAAGGTGAATCCGCCTCAGTCTTCCAGTAATTTTGCCTTGGGAACGTTCCCGAAACTATTGTTTTTAATTGTGCCAAGTGCTTGTGCTTGTCATTTCCAGATACATATGATATAAACTAGACACATGATCAGACCATGATCGGTGCTGGCCATTCGAGCTTCAGACCTGAACCCGTATCTAGTAGCACGTCATATTCTCATTAAAAGCACCAGCTCATGTCCCATGTCCTCATGTCAAATGTCCCATGGTCCATGTCCCATGTAAAATGTCCCCTGTAAAATGTCCCATGTCCCATGTCCCATGTCCCATGTCCTGTGTCCCGTGTCCCGTGTCCCATGTCCCATGTCCCAATGTCCCATGTCCAATGTCCAATGTCCAATGTCCAATGTCCCAATGTCCAATGTCCCAATGTCCAATGTCCCAATGTCCACATGTCCACATGTCCAATGTTACATGTACACATGTCCAATGTCACATGTCCAATGTCACATGTCCAATGTCCCATATCCAATGTCCCATATCCAATGTCCCACATGTCCAATGTCCCATGTCCCATGTCCAATGTATCATGTCCAATGTCACATGTCCCAATGTCAAATATCATGTCCAATGTCCCATGTCCAATGTCCCATGTCCAATGTTACATGTTCAATGTCCAATGTCCCATGTCCCATGTCCAATGTATCATGTCAAATGTCCCATGTCCAATATCCACATGTCCAATGTCCAATGTCCAATGTTCATGTCCCATGTCCCATGTCCCATGTCCCATGTCCCAATGTCCCATGTCCCAATGTCCCAATGTCCAATGTCCAATGTCCAATGTCCCATGTCCAATGGTCCATGGCCCACCCACAAGTCAATAATAGAACCACTTATGACAAATTAATGCTCACATTTATTTTCAAGGGACCTTAAACAGTTTCTTAAACAACGGGCCTTAAACAGTTAAGTTAAAACATTGAGTTTTCTTTAAAGGGAGTATCTCGCCCTTGTATGGACAGTTTTGAACTGCATAAGCATTCTTGTAAAACAGGACTGAAGCCCTTGAACATTTATATACCCTTGACCTTCAAAGAGAATCTTAAGAGTAGTGGCTGAAAACTGCAAGGAAGCAGGACAATTGTCTTTGAGGGGGAAATGTTCCGATTAGCGACTCCCTTAGGTGGAAGCGCGCTGGTGATTATGCTGTCATTGTTATACGACTGTAAAAAACTTGTTTTACGGTAAGCGTGAACATTTTTCTAACCATTTACGGTCTTACACACATACATATATATAATCGCAAAATGTGATCTTGCAAGCCCTTGCAAAACGCAAATAGGGAACTTGTTCCCAATTTGTGACCGGGATGATGCATCGTCGCAACTTAAGCAATATGCATGCATATTGCTTTATAAAGTTTCTGTTTCTGAAATTTAATTCCTTTTTGGGGCAGAGCCAAAATTCAAAAAACAGGTTGTCGGTCGTTGCGAAAGGAAGCCATTGATGTCCAAGTTTAAGCGTAATGATCAGCGGGCGATCTCTGAAGACCTGCGGGCGCATATAGGGAAATGTAAGTGTTCCAAATCCAAGTTAGCATAAAAATAACCGATACTCCTATGCAACAAAACCGACACAAAAGTAAACCGTAAACATATGTAAAAATATAACAAAAACTTTGGAATCAAGAAGAACTGCGGTGGTAGAAACGTACCTATTAAGTGTGTTAAACAGCGCGAGAAAACACATGTTTTCTTCCAGAACACCTGCAGTGCACTACCATATAAATACACAAGCAGAAAAAGGCTATAACTGGTGAAACGCACATGGCCGATTTAGTCATGCATGTTTTGAAGTTGTATTCGTTGCCAATTTATTGGTATGGTGGAAGGACGCAAATGGGGAGGGGTCGGTTATAGGAACATTTCCCTAAACCTTACAAAGAACAAGGCACCACCTGTATCGGTTCATAGAGCAAACTTCTCGCTTGTGACCCAACCTCCCCGGCCGTAAAATGTGTCATAGTGAGAAGGTGGGTCTTAGTTTGATCTTTAACTCTACGTTTTGCTTGAATTTGTGATAAACTGAATGGCTGCCTCGTAATGGTAAGCTAAAAACACATTTTCCCCAGGATTCACGAAGTGAACTTTTACCTTCAAAGGCAAAATCAGAAAAGTTAACAAAATGTGCCATGGATGAATCCGCATGTGTTATACTCAAATATCTACTTCGAAGTCAGCAACGATGCAAGGCCTTTTCTAAGGAATTTTCACTTGGGGGGGATTTCCACTGACGGATCTAGACTTCGAGTTAGGGGGCAAAAGTTTGTCTCAATTTTGTCAGTGGAAAGAGTCGTTGATCGGAGGGAGGGTGGCGTGACGTCGGGCTCTGCCGGATCCCGCTTTTTCGGAGTGATCTTTTTGTGACAAAAAAGAGGTCTTTTTATTCGTGGATTGGGTCTGGTCACCTTATTTTGGTAATTTGAGTTTTTTACAAACTCGATATTCAGTAGCATATACAGTATACACAATACACATATAAGTAATACCATAGATAACAGGGTCTCCTGTTATCTATGGTAATACTAAATAAAAACGTTTATATCATGCCAACTGTTTCACTGATAATTTGTCAGTGGGAGTCGGCTGAAAGAAAAGAAAAAATGTTCCCTGAATTTTTGCAATGTATTTAGCTCTTTGACACTTTTTAATATGCATTCCAATGTTAAGTAGTACTTAAGTTGTTTAGCGCCAACGAAGCGGCGCGCAACTTTTTTACGAGTTTGCCTGATAAAACCTGCCCTCCCTATATACTTTTAAAGGCGTCATTCGCTGAGTAAGCATTTTTAGCTCACTGTTGATGAACCAGGTGGATTTATTGCTCATTGACTTCTATAATGTCGGCTGAGGTCATCTCAGGTCACCGGCACCTTTTTGCCAATAACTCTTGATATGAGAATGAGAGGGACGTGCAAATGACACCCATTGTGTTTGCCTCGTCGAGTCACGTCGTTCTACATGCAGCATGACCTACCTGAATTACCAAATGACCTTGACTTGAGGTCAAATTTTGAAGTTTAACTAACCAGATCACCATTAATATGTTGTTTCAAGGTGTCTTTACGAGAAAAACACAATGGTGTTACATTTATTTGTATATGTCTAACCAATAAAACGTATGAAAGACAAACGTTTTTGGAAAATATATCCTAACAATTGGTGACCTCTTGGGCCTAAACTATGAACCTAAGCTTAAATTTCAGAATGATAAGGCAATTAGAGCTTTCATGAGCCATTGATTGATTTGTTTCGTCTGCTTCTAGTCTAGGCTCTCATAGTTCCCGAGATATTTGGGAGTTTCTAGAGCAAAGTCCTTCACTTGGAAAACGTGATTTTTGATGACCTCTGGTGACCTCAATATTTACCTATGCAAAACAATCCTCAATTAACTTCGCATAGCCTTCTAGAGAGCTTTCGAACACTGTCTTCTGCGTCTTGGTAGCCTTTTTAGTTTTCGAGCTGGAGGGGGATCCCAATGGGATTTAACACGCTGATCATTCATCATGCCGGCCAGCATACGCAGGCACGGATCCAGGATTTTGGTCAGGGGAGGGCCCCAATACAACAACTTTCGCTCTCCGGGCGCGCCCTACGGGCGCGCCATAGGCGAGACCCGGCTCAGAGGGGGGTGCGCGCCCAAGCGCCCTCCCCCTGGATCCGCGCCTGATACGTCATGTGCACCTGACCGCTGACGTCACCATCAACCGTTGGCTGGTATTGTATGGGACACTCTTTTGTAATGCTGAAGGTGCCGAAGTGAGCCCCCTGGGCCTGATCACTCTCCTCTAGTGGGTATACGCCATGTGTTGTGTCGACTGGCGCGACATCTACCGATTATCACTCTCCTCTAGTACGTCATTTGATGTGTTGACTGGTGCGACATCTATTATGTCGACTGGTGCGACATCTATGACGGCTGGTCCTAATCCGAAGTCGGTTGTCACAGGATTCCGTCTCACTATAATAGCGATAAGCATGGCATGGGCGGAGAGCAGTGTGTTTCATGGGCTGGGTGCACCCATGGGTGCCCACTCTCTATCCATGTGCGTTATCATTTTTCGACTTGCATTCGTTGGTGGACGGATGGGTCTTGACATTTTTTAGTCTGCAATTTCCAGGATATATTTTACCTGACGCCACTTTTAACAGGTAAGTTTATAGTAAAGCACGACACTAACAGTCTGTGGGCTCGTATTTATGCTCCTCGGATTCAACTAAATGGGTAATTACTAGCAGTTGTGAAAGATTGAAATCCAATCATGGTCCGATCAAGTCTTGATCCGTATTGACCAATGTTGACCGAAAAGGTTTCGATTGATCAAAAGCCCGACAGAATTTACACAGCGCGTGTTTATTTATGGTGATACGATGTATTGTGTGATTAATGTGGATGGGGGTGTGAGTCTGTATTATGAATGGTCGCGACCGGCATGCCCCAATATTATAAATTTGCAATGGGTCTGGTTCTGGCTGGCGGTCATGTTCAGGTGGCTGGGGTTGGGTTTAGGCACCATGAAAGCACTCGGGGTGGGGTGAGGACGAATAAGTTAAATCCCTTCTACGAGTCGTCGAATGGTCATGTGTTTTTGGTTTTTGTTAGGTCTAGGTCTAGGTCTAGTCTTTATGTTAGGTCCATAGGAGCCGGAGGTGAAAGGGCGTGGAACAACCCCCCCCCCCGGCCCGGAACTCGATGGCGCCGGACCGGGCCGCGGTTAATCGCCGCGCTAAAAATACGCTAGAGGAAATGCTGGACTCGATACCTAGATAGCCCCGGGATCCTTCAGTGTGTACATAGCAACTTCGCCCTGTACCTACAGTTACAAAACGAGTTACACTCTGCCCTGCAGTCCTGCCCCCCGCGTTCAACAACTCTGTTATCGCAAGTGGCTGACGTCTGTAATTGGACCCCACGCTCACAATTTGTTTATATACGCATAAGGAGGTCATAAGGTAATCTAGTCACCAGTTTTGAACGGCTGATAGAATTGTTCCCTTCCACCCAAATTAGTAATGGGCTCTTTTTTAAAGAAAGGTCCAGCTGTTCTGAAACAACCGAAGCCAACGGGGCTGCCTATAATATAGGGGCCTGGGCGCATTCGTATACGGGCTGTCGCCAGCCACGATGTGCCAGTGGTCTCTGGCCCTTGCAGATTGAAAAATATATAATAGGCGTCTTTTCACGATGGCTTATTTTGCGCAATGGTTTAAAACATTTTTAAAAGTTTTGAAATGTTTTAATAGTAGCGCTTGCACGATGGAATACAGTTGCGAGAAAAAAAGTTTGCCTCGCCGACGGGGACGTTTTGGCAGGATGGCTTTAAACATTTTTACCGCATAAAATGAAGTCCATTCGTAAAGCCGGGTATACTAATACTTTTTCAAATTTTAAAACATTTCGCGCAAAATAAGGCCATCGCGAAAACGTAATATAAACTTGACTTTCATTGTTATTGTTTCATTTGTTAATCAACAAACAGGGCCACACTGGTGCGGCCTCAGATGGGCCCCCACAGGCCGCTTCTGAGCAGGAACGTAGCCAGGGAGTGGCCGCCCTCTCCCCTGGAGGCCAGGGAGCGCTTTTCGGTGACTGCAGCGCACCAAAAAGGGCCGACGAGACTGCGAAGCGCGGTAATTATGGACACTATCAAAAGTCTGGAGACCACGCTAAGTAAGTATGGTCTTTGGAGAGTTTAGAGCACTTCAGAGGCCCTTTAGAGCCACCGCCCAACAGGACCCTCTCTGAAAGACCAGAAGACCCATGGACGTTAAAAATGCCACTGTTGAGGTCAAAGCCCAGAGGGGCCTCTGGCTATTCCAAAAGGGTCCCTGGGCGATTCAGAAGGGTCATGAACATGCCGAAAGGGCCTGTAACCAGCACAGAGGGACCCCTAGGCAGGTCGGAGGGGCTCCTGGAAAGATCGGAGGGGCCCCTGAGCAGGTTAGATGAGCCCCTGGGAATGTCGGTAGGGTGACAAAGCAGCCAGAGCAGTTCATTACCAGGTCTTAAGGGCCCCTGGACAGACCTGACTCCTGAGGGCCCCTGGGAGATTCAACCTGGTGCCCTATGTAGGTTAGAGGGGCCCTTGACCAGACTAGAAGGGTCCCTGGGCGGGTCAAAAGGGCCCCTGAACATGCCTTATTGGCCTTAGTCAGCACGGATGGGCCCAGGGCCCAATGGGGCCCTTTAAACGCTCGGGAAGGGGTCCTTTTAAGGTCCCGCCGCCCCGGACGAAATCCTGTCTATACGTGCCTGCCTCAGAGGGGCCCCACGAGGCCGCCTAAGAGGTTCCCTTCAAGGCCGCTTCAGAGGGGCCCCTCGGGGCCGCCTTCAGAGGGGCCCCCACGGCCCACGGGGCCGCCTCAGAGGGGCCCCACAGGGCCGCCTCAGAGGGGGCCCCGCATTGTGTAAGGGGGCACGGGCCCGTTTGCCCCCCCTTGGTTGTGCCTTTGGTTAAGAAAGAATGTACTGCTTTCCATATATTTGACAACTGCTATTATATTAAAGTATTTACCACATGACAAATGTTCGCATCAGTTGCAACAGGTATATGGGTGCAACCTTATGCTTTAGCAGCATTTTCGAATTGGCCACAACTGGAAATTTCTTTTAGCCGGGGGCCCTGCGTTGCCTACTGCCTGGATCTCGAAGTTAGAACTAGGATCCCTCGGCATATCATGTATAAGGATCTGGGATCTTTGTGGATCCCTCGGCTTATTGTGGAGCTGGATCTGGTGTCCCATGAGGATCCAGGGACACAGGACACAAATATCCGGATCTCAGCTGGATCCTGGATCCAGGCACATGTCTGCTGGACACACACGTCCTATTGTCGGTACATCACCGTGACGAGGTCTCCGGGAGTCTAGCTGGTTCCTTTCCTCTGGTGACGGCTGGCCCGCCCCGTCCAGCTGCAGCCGCAGCCGCTTTGTAGGCCGGCTCGGTAATCACCACTGGTAAGTGTCTCCCACATCACAAACACCACTGTTTGGCTTCACACACTAAGCACCATCGCCATTGACACACCCCTAATCGAAAAATATCCACTTATTATATCACAACACTCGGGAACGTGAAACGCCGCACCTTCACACTTCCCTCACTCGGAATGCCACCGCGCACGGTCATGGTCATACAACGCGCGCGCGTGACGCAGAAAATTGAGCCTTACCGCCTCCGTCAGTCAGCTGAGCTGAGCGCTGATTGGTGGAGACCGTGACGAAGCTCTGCTCGCCTCGGGCGGCGCCTTCCCGGTTCCCATGACGCCGACGCGGAGGGGGACGGAGGGGGAGAGAGGGGGAGTATGGAGACTAGAGAGGCATTCTGTTACAAACCTCTCGGAACATTTCCATAATCCATACTGTGTATCAAATCATGTTTCGAATAATGTTGTGTGACTGTGACGGAACGAATAGGTGGCGAATTGGATAACGCAACGTTGACTATGCTTACTAGGACTAAGTAATATGTACCTATCAGTAAGCTTACTAGTAACGTTTACTATGTGACTTGTGCCTGGATCCGAAAGTTAGATCTGGGATCCCAGTGGATCCATGATCCATCTGTATAAAATCCATGAAGATCTTGGATCCCAGTGGATCCCTTTGCGTAAAATACATGAAGATCTGGGATCCTTGTGGATCCCTCAGCGTAAAATGCATTAGGATCTGGGATCTCAGTGGATCGCTAATTTAAAACGAGCCTTAGATCTTGAAACACAATATGCACATGCAGGGACTGGCATCAAAACCTGTGGTCTCTTTTTTGCGTACCTATGTACTATGTAGGTAGATCATTGGTATCTGCAAATTACTTTGTATGTTGTACCTATCAGCGAGCAAGAATATTGAAGTAAACTTTTAAATATGACAAAATTAACCAGAATTATGTACCTCCTAGCGTGCCTGGATCCCGAAGTTGGATCTGGGATCCCAGAGGATCCCTCGGCATAAAATATTTCAGGATCTAGGATCTTTGTGGATGCCTCTGCTTATTGTGTGCCTGGATCTGGTGCCCCATTTATATCCCGGGACACAGGACACAGAGATCCAGATCCCAGCTGGATCCCGGATATACATTACATTTTATGATAAACTAAACCCCAAAAATTGAAAGATGGCAAAAAGATAGCACATGTCTGCTAATTAGTGTTCGTAATAGGTAGGTACAAATCAGTGTTGTCTACGTAATATAACGTAGTGAGCATGGGACTCGTTTGACATGTAACTGGAGGACCCCCCCCCCCCCCTCAAGCTCCAGACCCCCAGTTGTGCTAGAAATTCGGCCACTCACCCAGCCAACAATTTAACTGGGCACTGATCGGGCACAATGGGTTTTTTTAATCCATACCATAAACTGAAATGCAATAACCTGACTTTGCAGACCACGAGTTGCTTTACCAGTGAGGTTAATGACACAGTTAGGAAGGTGCGTTCGGGCACTGCAGAGGAACCCGACAGGGATACCCATACAGCGGCGCTTTGATCAATGACACATGGGCTTCCCAGACAATCTATTGTCTAAGATCAGCCCTAGATTCCTTACCTCTTTACAAGGTACGAGGGCAGTGTCACAAAAAAGTGACCTTAAATTTGGAGTTCTGCAGAGTTTGGAGGGGCTGCCAAAAACAAATGAAGTTCTGCTTAGATGGATTGCTTTAAGAATTTGCGCGAACCAGGTGTCATAGACTTAGCGCAGAGCGGTTCCATTCGGTTAATGAGCGCTGGAAAGCCAGATTTTACCTGAACTACGACCTAGCGTGTGCTCTGCGTTATTGAAACGATATCTGCTCCCCTCTGAGTATAGCGACAGATCGTTGAAAGACACTTGAAACAATAGAGGGCCTAGGCAGAACCCTGAGAAACACCCATATGTTTTCAAGAGGACTTTGACGTCTTGGTCGCCCCATAGCGGTCTCTTTAACGCACACTCTGTGTGTGCCCTCCTAGGTTAATGCACAGAACCCAAGGTGGTTCAACTCCGTAGAGCTGCAGTTTCCTTAACAGAATATTGCTGTCAATAACATTCAAAAAAAAAAAAAAAAGCATTTGCTTCAGGTCGATGAGAGCATGTAAAAGCGTTGATTTCCCCGCGACGTTGGCGGTGAGGATTCCTATCAAAAGGTAACTGTCATCAGCGCGGTTTCCGTTGAATGTCGGGACGGAAGCGTTGCTGGGATTGTGGAGAGCAGATGATTGTATGATAGGTAATGATAGAGCTGGCATTGCACAAACCGCTCAGTGTCACAAAAAAGTATAATATATATATATATATTATATATATATATATATAATATATATATATATATTATAATATATATTATTATATATATTCTTGCAAAAACAATGATCAGTGATGCCCCTTCACATGATGATGCCCCCAGGTCGTGATGCCCCTGTCGAAAAATGCGGTATGCTCGAAATCCTGGCTACCACCCCTTGCTCGACATCCTCAATAATGTGCAGAAAAAAAGGGGCGGAGACTTTTCAACTTTTTGAGATACCCGCCCTTTGAGTATGGCAAGAGTGAGACAGATCCCTTGCTATTTTCCATTTCTCCTGAGGCTATTCCATGTTGCTTGCGATAAAGCGTTTTCTGTCCCGATTGACGTTAAATTTCGTGGGTAGCTTCCACTTGATGTGTGCATTCGGTTTCTGAGTTTTCAGAGCAATCTAACCTCCCATGCTCTCACCTAACCTTAAATGATCTTGCAATCGTGTATGACCCACAGATGCTTTTTTATAATGCTAGGAACCGCTCTTAAATCTCTTTGCGTTATTGTGATTCATTTTCACCCTTCGAATTTCAAGGTTATGTTGCCCCTTCCTCCCACCACCACCAACAACCCTGTGCGTAACGTTATTTATGAACAGCCCCTTAATGCTGATCGCCGGCAATCTTTGTGTAACCGTTCTCAGAGGCCCGCTTGATGTAATGTGATCTTAGAGATGGTATATGGACACTGAATCCTTTTTCAATTGATAAACAGAGGATGGTCGTCGTGCGATAGCAAAGTATTAACAACAGCGCGTGGTGTAGGGAGACTATGCGATGAGAGAAGCCCACTGACGTCAATATAATTAACAAAGAATGTAAAAGAAGCTCATACAATGGCAGCATAGAGTATTCATGTGGAATCTACACATGTTTCGTTACACGCACTTCCCGACCCGTTTCGCTGTTATAAAACCATTTCACGATCACCATATGTCATTCCACCAAGACGGACATACATCAGTGGCGGCGGAAGGTATTTTCGGATGGGGGGGGACAAAGAAAATCAGGGCGCGCCCTCGAGGCAAAGGCGCCCCACCCCCCAAAAAAAATGAAATATTGATCTCCTCGGATTTAGGCCTACAATATTTTACTAGTAAAATGACCTTTGGGGCGATGACCGAGCGGGCGCGCTCTGGTACGCTTCTGGCGACACCTTTGAAAAGCTCACATCTCTGCGACCGCAGTACCATTGGGAAGTGGTCTTCTTTGCTGAGCAGCTCTATCCAACGTACTCTGGTCACTGGCGGATTCAGCCTTCCCATATGGACGGGGGGGCTAAGCTCGCTGTGGGACACCGGGTCCTTGGTAGGGTCGAGTCGTAACAAATATGCAGTGTAAACTGTAAATTTATAAACGTATGACTTACCTTTACCCAAAATACGATTTCCCTCCGTGAATAGTGCACTCAAATGCCTTCAAGATGACCGCCGTACGTGATCGTCACAAATGGTGGCTACTTCGCGACATTTCCTCCTAATGGCCTGCAATTTGTTTACATTAACTGCGAAACTTGCTTTAATTTAGATCACATTGGCAGTGGAGTTCTTACTCGGTTATTAGCTTCTCAGGAATTTATTACGCGTTTCTTACATTATTAAAGATCTTACATGTTAATTTGTTGCGGGGGAGATAATTTTATATTGACACCCCTGTCGAGGTGGATGGGGAGGGGGCTTTTGCCCCCTGCCACCCCCTGGATCCGCCAGTGTATCGCCACCGTGTAAAGTACGTCGTTGATTGAGAATCGTTCCAGATTAAAATAGCGTCAACGCGCCTCTTCCCACTCCCTAACTGCTGCTAAATTGCTACCATATAGAGGAACATGAACAGACAAAACAAAATTATTTTTCGTTCAAAACGTTATTTTTTGCAGCCAGTATCTACCCTTTTTTTATTCCCCAACTTCAGCGATATATGGCTTTATATTATTGCCCCTGTCCGGCCTAGAATGGGGGGGATTTAGCCCCTGTCGTCGTCCCTGGATCCGACTCTGCTTGATACCATTGCCGCCTCGTGTGGGTGACTACCACTGCGCGTGCCGCGTGGGGGCATTTAAAGTTTTCTTTATAAAAAACTCAGTAACGTCTCAGCACTTTTTTTCAAATTTAGGTGTGTTTAGGGACCCCTCAGCCGCCGCTTTCCCACAATTCAGGTGTGGGGCAAATCTTCACGTGCGCACGTTTTTTGTATTTCAGAAACTACTTGTCTGATCGAGTCGAAAATCACCATAGTCCCTTCGCGCTCGCTCGTTTGTTGCCAACTATAGCGGCACGTTACCTTGCTATTTATTACACTAACAAACTCACACACAGACATGCACGTAGCCAGGATTTTGTCCAGGGGAAGGCGGCGCCTCAAAAGGGATCCCTTTCCAGGGACGTAGCCAAGGGGGGCCACGGAGGCCATGGCTTCCCCCCCCCTCCCCCCCCCTGAGCGAAATAAATTCACACTAGATAATGAATTCTCTGAAAACCGACCCTACCCCCCCCCCCCCGGTCAGCAACATATGGCTGAAGAGCAAAATGTGATTTCACACTAGATAGAATGAGATTCTAGGAGCAAAATGTGATTTTTCCGACGTGTTCCTCCCCCCTGAGCAAAACCCCTGGCTATGTGCCTGTCCCTTTCCTTAGCGTGAAGGGCACCAGAAGCAATGTCTTCTTAAAATGATTGGTAGGGCTCCAATGTTAAACTTTGAGATTTACAGTCATTTTACCATTTGAACGCAAACGGCCTCATGTTAAAATGGCTAATTGGCAGAGCTTTTGCTCTGTATAGGGGCCTATAAACGGCACCCATGAGGCACCCTTTCCATGTGTTGGAGGAACAAACAAACGGATGAAAAACACGTTACAAGAATGAAAAATGCAGTATGACATGTAGGTATGACATAGGCCATACCAACTTGTAGAGGCTGGAGTTAGAAAAATTCCATATCAACTTTGGAACCAGCGACACCCATATTTCGAATATTTTTTAGGTTCATGACCTAAAACATCTAAATCAATTGCGCCGCGGAGCGACGCAAAAATTTTTGAGTCTTATGCCCTGGATATGCATTCTCATCAATTGCCTCGCATTGCATATAATGCGGAAATACATATATTGTGTTATTTATGCCTAAAGAGCAGCTGCGGATCCAGAACAGGAGAAGTTGGGGGGCAAATTCCCAAAAAATCATCAGACAATTCTGAAAACTTATCGGATTTCGCTTACTTATGTCATTAATAGCTGAACTGAAGCAAACTTATCTTTGTATAAGTGGCTGAGATTTCCTTCCATATCATGAAATGTGCCATTTTTGGCCGATTTCGGACGGTTTGGGTGGGGGGACAATTTACCATTTTGCCCAACCGAAAATCCACCACTGCCTAACAGTATGGTAAGAAAAAGAGCTAAAGCAACTACTTTGCTTAATCATATAAAAAAGCAGCAACTTAACACATGCATGCGCAAAACAACGGTATTTATTACCCGAATATGATATAATTTGTAGTTTAACTGCGCTGCAGAGGGGTGAGAATTTTGGAATTATATTCCCTCGACCGGCTCTGGCGGCCAGATCGGTTCCTTATGTGGAGAGCGCTCGTCTCAGGTTCAGGCGGTCCAAGAAGCGCCCTATCAGGCGGCAAGAGGCACCACCTCTCAGGTGCCAAGGACCCTCATCAGGTTGTCAGAGCGCCCTCTCAGGCAACCAGAGCCCCCTCTAGGCGACCAGAGCGCGCTTTCTCGGATGGCCAGAGCGCCCCCTTTCAGGCGGCCAGAGCGCCCCTCTCAGGTGGCAAGAGCGCCCCCTCTCAGAGTGGCCGGAGCGCCCTCTCAGGTTGCCCAGAGAAGCCCCTTTTAGGCGACCAGAACGCCCTCTCAAGGCGAAGACAGAGGCGCTTCTCGGATGGTCAGAGCGCCCCCCACCCCCTTCAGGCGACCAGAGCGCCCTCACAGGCGGCCAGAGCGCCCTTTTTCAGGCAGCCAGAGGCCCTCTCAGGCAGCCAGAACGCCCCCTCTCAGAGCCCAGTGCGCCCTCTCTGGTGGCAGAGCGCCCTCTTAGGCGGCAGAGCGCCACCCTCTCCAGGCGGCCAGAGGCGCCCTCTCCTAGGCGGCAGAGCGCCCCTCTCAGGCGACAGAGCGCCCTCTCAGGCGGCAGAGCACCCTTTCTCGGATGTCCAGAACGCCCCTCTCTGGGCGGCCAGAGCGCCCCCCCCCCCTCAGGTGGCCAGAGCGTCTCCCTCTGGCGGACAGAGCGCCCCTCTCGATGCCAGAGCGCCCCTCTCAGGCGGCCAGAGCGCCCCCTCTCAGGTGCAGAGCGCCCCTATCTGTGGCCCAGGCAGCTCCCCTCTCAGGCGGCAGAGCGCCCCTCTCAGGCTGCCAGAAGCGCCTTTCTCGGCAGCAGAGCGCCCCCTCTCTGGCGGCGCAGAGCGCTCCTCTCAGGCGCAGACGGCCCCCTCTCAGTCTCAGGTCAGCAGCCCTGCCAAGCACAAAGCGCCCCTCGCTGAGTTTGGGGGGCAACTGCCCCTCCTGCCCCCCCCCCCCCTCTTCCGCCGCCCCTGACATACACTGTGTACCTACATTTCGTGTTCCCGGCACAGTGCAAGCAGCCGAGAATCTCCCTTTCAGCATTTCACCTTCTTAAATTCACTCAGACTTTGGAAAATATTCCACATGCGTGCAGGAAGCATGATTTTGTAGAAGCTGAAAAGACTGTTGCGGGTTTCGATCAGCGCTCCTTGAAGACTAGCCCTTCGGGCTAACATTTTTAACGTTCCACCAATACCATCGTATTTACTCTTTCCATGGGCATTAACAAAAAATGTCACTCGGCCTCCACTCCAAAATCGGCATCATGCTCTGTTAAATTCAGAAAGTTTTTGCATTTTGTATACTGAGAAAGGCTGTTCATATACTAATTGATATCAAAATCGGAGGGGTCGGGTACGAAATCTCTCTTCTTTTGTGCGATTTGGCATGTAATGCACCAAAAAGCAAAGCTTTTGGCCAGGCCTCCAACCGACCAAAGGTGACCCTGCTGCCACCGGAGCCGTAACGCCACGGTACATGGGCGCAACTATAACAACATGAAGCTTTGATGTAGGCTGTGCCATCGGCATTAGGGAGACGCGACAGTCCATCAGTTTCCAATGATGCAACTGTAAACAATAGAGTTAAAATTAATACAAGTAAAATATAAAAAGTAAAAAAAAAATGCAATTTAAGTGTTTTATTATTATTATTATTATTATTATTATTATTATTATTATTATTATTATTATTATTAATTTTAATTATTATTATTATTATTATATTATTATTATTATTATTGTTATTAATTATTATTATTATTTTTTTTTATTTTTTTTGGGGGGGAGGTATTTTTGAACAGGACTAATAATTTTTCGTCAGTAAGTTGTAACCCAGTAACTTTTTAGATCGTGGTTTACCCCCTATCCTTGATAATCTGAGATTACTCGGTCTGGTTTTCAACAACTCCAAACGGTATTCTATTAAACCCATTACGGTTACATTTCTTTTAAAAAAATCAAAAAATATTTGATGGAGGGTAATCAGGGGTAAAAAGCGCCGTCTGCGATGGCGTCGGCGACCAGATAGCAGCTTTGCGACTGAAGTAGCGATCAAAAGCGGCGGGAAAACATTTTAGTTTCGGTTTGTTTTCATTTAGCTTTCAATTTAGTTTCGCTCCATGTTTAAAAAAAAAATACAACTTTTACATTACTAAGTTTGTTAGGTCTGAGTATTGATGTCCCTCCTTACGCAAGTCAAGAAACTACCACGCATCCACCACCAACGTATCTCTACCACGTAACTCTCTGGCGCTTCATCGCGCTATTTCGTGCGACCAACACCAATGGCAAAAAGTTGGTTAAAGATAAAATCGCCGATACGCGCCGACGAATGGTCGCAGGAATGGTCTCTTCTTGGTAGTAGAAATACCATAAGTACGCGGAGCGACAGCAAGAATTAATGCGTCCGCGGGTGGGTTAATCACGTGCGGTTGTGAGGTAAGAGCCTCCTGTTCCGAAGACCCAAATATAATGCTGCTACCAGGCACACAGCTAAAGAAAGTTTTAAATTTAATCTTCGCAAGTGTTCAAAAGCTGCCAAAAGCAGAGTTTCTAGCGAATCCATAGCAAGTCCTTCAGAATCTATCCCCCTCCAGAAATATATATATAGAATGCGTGCCGATGGAGCAAAGCCCTCTAAGTATTAGCTATTTGCATAGACAGAAACGTGTGACTTCAGTGTTACTGGGGATTGGGCTGTGTTCAAGGATGTAGATTGTTAAAACTAATGTCACAAAAAGCGACCAATTGTTAGGAAAATAATCCCGTCGGCGACCAGCTTTCAGCTTTTTTAGCCCTGGGGTCAATAGGGGGTCAAAAACCTTAAATTTTAGAGGTATTTTTGATCGAACACAGGTGCCATGTTTATAAACCAATTTCATTGCAACTAACATGGATCGATTGATATGGAGTTGGAGTTTGATATTTGACGATGAAATTTTACAATTCAAAAATCGTAGGCGTTTCGCAATAGATTTCGACGTTTTAGGTCTCGAACCTGAAAAATATTCGAAATATGGATGTCGCTGGTTCCAAAGTTGATATGGAAGTTTGCTAACTACTAAAATTAGGGGTAAAGTAAATGCGTAATCAAATCGTTGTTTATGTTTGTTTTTGTATTGATGCAATGGTTTGTCATTTGGACATCAGAAACAAACAGTTTTACAATATATTTGTGCCATAGGTGGTACCAGGTTAGGGAAATGGGAGGCCAAATATATAAAATATTAACAGCAGGCAAGCTGCTGCCAAGCAATACCAATAAGCTACTGATCATAGATAGTTATGTTTTGCATGTTGTACTATAGCATAGGCGTGTCCAGGATTCAAATTGGGGAAGCACAATACTTTTTGATAGGTATATTTCCAGCTGTGATAACAGTAACTAGTCAACAGTGACTATTTCACTTGCAACTTCAATTAACATTGGTTACCCCCTTTTAACCTACCTGGACTCGCACATTATCGCATACTAATTTATAGAGCACCCTCTGGTACGTGTTTCATCAGAAAACTGCAGTATGCTATGTCATTAAAGGCCAATTGCATATTAGTTTACTTGGAATAATAGGTATGACCCCCTTTTTCGTTTCCTGAGCGCGCCTCTGCAAAAAAATACTTCATTTGCTCTCCTGGCCTCATATGCGCATATATAGTTCCCAAATATGTTTATATTGCGCCGTAAACGCTTGCATATCGTCATCACCATCCTAGTCACCTTTTTTTCTGTGCCTGAGCACGCCCCTGAAACTCTATATGTAAAAATTATGCATATACTGCAAGGCAAAGCTATCTTAAAGATTTGCATAGCTATAAAAGCTTTATTGACTGCCAGCCCCAAGCGTTTTATACTTCTTGGAACCTCCCATTTTCATACAGACTTTCATACAGACTTGGAAACCTCCCATTTTCAAGTCCCTAAAACCGCCTCTGCCGTACAAAATTTATTATATATCATTAACACTAATAACTAACTTGACTTGTTGAAATCACCGTAAACCTACATAACTCCTTCAAACATGAGGCAGTTGGAAAAAGCCGAGAAGATCGCCTCTTCGTGTTATTGCCAAATGTCGCCGAAAAATCCTCCCAAAACTTGGCCCTGGAACCGCCTCTGTTCAGTTGAGGAACTCAAATTTTTTACCACGCAAGTGAAAATCAATTTTAGGGAAAGTCCCAAAATTTAATGAGGCTACTTTAAGCCATTCCGGAGATATAGGCAAAAAACATGGGTGGACAAAAACACCCCCTGCCACTAATAGGGTTAAGGCCTTTTCTAAGGAATTTTCACTGGGAGGGGAGAGGATTTCTACTGGTGGATCTAGGCTTCGAGTTTGGAGGGCAAAAGTTAAGCTACGTTTCGGAAAAGTTGTTGACCCGAGGGGGATGGCGACGAGTCGTCAGCGCAAAGAGCCGTTTAAAGGGACACTGCCACCTTAACATTATATTTGAGTTGAGATAGCCATTTTGGCTGCTTGGCCATGCAATGTATGATATGGTATAAAGTTAAAAACAACCCTGAAGTCGAATCAAACAGAGAAATTCGAGTTTTTTTTGACACTCTGTAACATTACCTAAGTCCCCAATGTATTTGCATTGGGACCCTGATTCGATGTTTCGTCTCTCTTTACTAAATGTTTCATTACAGTCACTTGTTTTACGTTTGGCCAATACATTAAGCATACACTAAGTCATATTATGGCTGCGTGAAGTTTCTTTTTTCTCAAAAAATTCCTTCATATACGTCATCAGCCCAAATATGAAAACGCATTCTTATGGAATTGAGCAATGTTTTGCTGAGAAACAATGTCATAATCGTGTTCAGCAGCATTACTTTCATATTTTTGCAGCCACAAACGGCCGTACATTTGATAACTTTTTTGGAAGGTGGCAGTGTCCTTAAAGGGATATAGCACATTTAACATAGTTTTTTAAATCTGAGATAGCCAGATTGTCGGGTGTGCTAGAACCCCAAATCCGAATTTTTTCCCTCCAAAAGCGACCTAGTTTGCTGAGTTTCAACCGCAAAACCGTGGTCATATGTGGTCATTATTTCAACGGTCACAAATCCCCGTGACGTTTCCAATACGTCATCAGTAAGCGCATACGTCATCAGTAGTTACTCCACTGTGAATTGCCACCGCACTTTCGCTTTTTTAAACCGTACGCGCAGTATTTCAATTACCTTGCGTCCGCCCGACGCCACCACGGTCGGTCATGGCGCTCGGCTACACTATGTTTCACGTATGCGTGCCCCCACGTCCCTACCTGGCGCGAGCGAGCGCCGGTCGACCCAGCCAGTCGCGTTCACGCCTACCGGTGCACCCATCGTGCGGTGCCGGCACAGCAGCTGTCACTGGGCGGGCGCAAAGTTTGCCGTTCGATGCCTCCTTTGTGACGACTACAACTCGCTTTGGGTGACGCAAGATTGGTGTGAGCGTCACATGTAACATATTACTATTTTTCAAATTACAACAAAATTCTGACTTTTTTCGCAAAAATGAATGCAAGGACCGTAATCAGGGCANCCGAATTTATTCTCGAATCCTTTCCAAAATGTTCTCAATTGAAGGCGAGGAACAATATCTAACAACCGTGACCCTAAACTTAATTTTGATCTTTGACCTTGGAGATCAAAAACGAGGTCAAATGACAAAAAAACGACCGGGTACACCAGAACATCCCAAATATATTGTCGAATCCTTTTTAAAACGGACTCAAATGATAATCAGGGTCAATGTCTAACAACCGTGACCCTAACCTCAATTTTGACTTTTGTCCTTGGAGGTAAAAATCGAGATCAAACGACAAAAAACAACCGGGTACAGCATAACGTCCCGAATTTACTGTCGGATCCTTTTCAAAACGGTCTCAAATGAAAGCCAGGGTCAATATTTAACGTCCCTGACTCTAACTTAGATTTTGACCTTTGACCTTGGAAATTTAAATCGAAGTCAAACGAAGGGTAGAGCAAAGCACCCTTAACAATTATTTTGGATCCTTTCATGTATAGTCTCAAATGAAAGCCAGCGTCAATATTTAACGTCCGTGACTCAAAATTTAATTTTGATCTTTGACCTTGGAGGTCAAAAACTAGGTCAAACGACAAAAAACGACCGGGTACAGCATGACGTTCCAAATTTACTGTCGAAACCTCTACAAAATATCCATACAATATCCAGGGTCAATATCAAACGTCCGTAAATCTAAACTTAATTTTGAACCTTGACCTTGTGGCCAAAAACGAGGTCAAACGACAACAAACGACCGGGTACAGCATAACGTCCTAAGTTTATTAACGAATGCTTTCCAAGATGGTCTCAAATGATAGACAGGGTGAATATCTAACGTCCGTGGTTCTAACCTTCATTTTGACTTTTGACCTTAGAGGTCATAATCGAGGTTAAACTTAGAAAAATGACCAGGTACGGCATAACGTCTCGAATCTACTGTCGGATCCATTTAAAAATGATCTCAAATGAAAGCCGGGGTCAATATCTTTTGTCCGTGACCCTGACTTTGATTTTTACCTTTGACCTTGGAGGTCAAAGTCAAAGTCAAACGATGGATAGAGCAAAACACACCGAAAAATATTGTCGGATCTCTTCATATATGGTCTCAAATGATAAAACGTCCCGAATTTATTGTCGAATTATTTCCAAAATGTTCTCAATTGATAGCCAGTGTCAATATATAACGTCCCTGACCCTAAATTCAATTTTGTTCTTTGACCTTGGAGGTCAAGAACGAGGTCAAATGACAAAAAAAACGACCGGGTACAGAATAACCAGGGGCGTCGCCACGGATTTTTTTACTGGGGGGACGCAGTCTCAGTCGCAGCCAAAAGCAAAAGTTGTTGACCCAGGGCAGCAGGTCGCTAGCGAAAAGTTGTTGACCGAGGGGGGGGGGTATAGGGATTTGTGTCAGCCATGCATTGCTGTACGTCCGGCCGTTTTGGGGAGGAAAAATTGCGTTTCCAGAACTTGGGCCCCGCCCAAGGTCCAGAAATCACAATTTTCCATTGTGGGGGCATGGTTTTAGCATATTCATGGTCCCTGGGCCCCCTGGATACGCCCCTGCAGGGGAACTTATTTTCGCTAGTATTTGTTCGTGGCCATTTACAATCTACCCCTTCTATTATACGAGAATATAAGTAGTTTTCGGCTTACGCCTTTATCAGCCATTCTGATGGCTCTGATAAAGGCGCACGCCATTTTTTACTTTAAAATATTTGTTGGCACTATGAGAGTAAGGTTGACACTCATTATTTTCATAAGGTATGTTTCTTAAAACAGTGTTTACCCGGCATTGACTGGGAGGTGTTTAACGCCCTCTTGCCGTTTTTTCGTCATAACTAAAAAAACTATTATCGCTATCATCGTGAAACTTCGGGTACGTTATTTGACATCAATTTCACGTCATCTGCGTGAAAATGAGGTGATTTCGTTGATTTTTTTAGATATAGCGAATTTATGACGTCATCATCATCATCATCATCATCATCATCAAGTTTATTAAACATAAATGAAACAAAACATGTAAATAAATCAGAAAGGTGCAAAAGCAAAATAGCTTAAATCAAGGCACCCTGTCTGAAAATAAGATACGCGGTTAAACTGGCGAACCGCCCGCACGGCACAGCTCGCTCTGATGTTATATCAAAGCCAAGCCCACACACACCTCCGGGCACACCACGTCCAGTTAAGATGGGGATTGCCATGACCATGACCATACCCATGACGTCACTACAGGTGGTTGTTACATATAAATCAGCTAAACTTTAAAGACCGTACAAAGGCAAAAAATAAGCCAAATGCAATCCAAAAACTGATAGAGATTGAAAATAATAAGGGCTACAAAATGGGAATATCAGATTTCAATTTTTGGGGGTTCTTGGCTTCCATTTTTTTATGACTTTAAAATCAAAATTTGCACAAATATCGGAAAACCCGGAAGATATGTCAGCGAAATATATGCAAACAACTTACATACTAATTTTCAAAATGATATGTCATTTTTGGGACTGCAAGTGATACGCATTTAAAGCGTTGTAAACTCATGATCGTACATATTTGAACGTTGCGTTTTTTGTCTTTTTTTGGACAGATACAGAAAATAACGAATCTGCTGTATTCTGAACAATCTGGTCGAGAAACATGCCCTTTTTGGATTAAATTTATCAAATCTAAAAAATGTTATTTTCTCTTTAACCTTTACTTTTGGCCTTAAATTCCCCTTACTTCATATAAATGAAGTTTAGTGTAAAAGAGTAATCACTCTACTTTCCATGCGTAAATGAACTTCATAAAAAACATGTGTTCAATATTTCGTATATAATTTTTGCGTATAGTGGACTTTGTGACCTGACCTTGACCGTTGATTCCTCCCCCTTTCTTTGCCAACAATCTTACTTCTAGATCATGCGGGATGTGTATCATACCTTTAAGAGCACTTTGGGTGATTATTATCGCAATCGAAGGCTTTGGATGGAAAGTGTGTCTCATACACGAAAATAAATTTATTTTGACCTTTGACCTGACCGTGATAAGACATGTGACCTCAATTCCAGTTTTTCGAGGATGCTTTATATTTTTCTTAAAGCGCTTTCGAGAGTGCCGTACCTTGCTGCGTCTCAATATCGAGTTCATTGGTGTCGGATCGGATAGACCTAGGGAGCGTGTAACGCCCCCCGCAGTCAATGGTGTTCAGATTAGACCCCAGTCAATGCCGGGTTAAAACCATTAAGAGCTCTCATAGGCTTAGGAAGAGGGGGTGTGACCCCCTCACTTGTTGGCCCTTTTTAGCTAAAATCTTGTTTTGCTGGTGATACAAGTTTGTAATGGCAAAAGGCTCGACAAGACTAGAAGAGCCGAAATCTGCAAAGAAATCTTACTTACGGGGTTGAGTTTCCCTGAAAACGAGATGGAAGTTTCACTGGCCTCTCTTTTCGTGACGTTTCTACGTCCCTGAGACTTCTTCAATAATTTAGTTTTTACCAAGCAGAGACTATCATGGGCTGGGTGCACCCATGGGTGCCCACTCAATTCTTCCAAATGTCTGGGTTGGGTATGCATTTTTTGAATTTGCATGGGTACCTGGGCTGGGCATGGGTATGGCAATTTTGAAATGTCGCTAAGAGTTACTGTTTTTCTTGACAACCAGATGTTAACCTGGTATTTTTTTCTCGATAATATTCTGGAATGTGAACTTGCAGGGTGAATGGTTGCAAATTTTTGTGAAAAATATTCTATCTGCCTTATCTGACATGGGCCCCAGGCATGGGTATACAAAAATTATGAATTTGAAATGGGTCTGGTCTGGGTCTGGGCTTGGTGTTCATGGGTTTCGGCTGGGTTAGGCTTGGGGTTTGGGCACCCATGATAGTCTCTGATACCAAGCATGCTGCTATAACATTCATTTATATAAATTCCTGGGACTCAAAGGGCCATGAGTCTAGAACTGATTGCTGTTTGAACACAGCTAAGCATATTTATGGATGTATGTACCCATGAGCATGACGTTATGCTATTCGCTGCCTTGGCTGAACTCTACCTATATAGTGCCTTGGAACATAGGCGGCGGAACGGGGGGGGGGGCACCGGGGCACCGTTCCCCCTTGAATCTGCAAGGGGGGCACACATATAAAAGTGCCCCCCTTAAATCTGGTATGGCTAAGGTATATGATTTAGGTCTAATTATCAAATTATTAGAACATATTTCTAAAATGCCGTAAATATTTACGAACGAGAAAATATTCGTGGAAAATGACAAATGTTTGAAAAATCGTAGAAGTTCGAGTTTTTAAGCCAATTGCAAACGAAAAACGCCAAAAGAAAGGAAATCATATCTTCTTCTATATGGTCGTCTCGGATTTACGAAACTGTAGGTTTTAGCCCTTAAAATGCCAAAAACTGTGTTTTAAATCAGTTTTTCACAAGATAAATAAATTTATATCTATTAAAAGTATCTTTATACATATTTGAGAGAACCACGCATGAACGACATCCAAACAAAACTGCAAAACAATATCTTTACTTTTGCCTGACTAATGGCTTCCTACTAAAGTAACTCACGACGTCATGTGTTTAGAAATTTTAAGGTTTTTTTAATCTGTAGTGATATGATATTGACGGACTATTATCAAGCAGTAGGTAAGTAAACAGCGTCTTCGAACACCGGAAGATATTATTTTTGTTCTCTGACGAAGGGTATTAACAAATGGATTTACTTATCCTAATATAAAAAGTCAAAAGTTTCAGAACATTAAACCAATTTGAAACAGAACGATAAACCATACCCAGAACTACAAACCAAACAAGTAAATTAAAAAAAAAAAAATGAATGAACAAAGCGTAAGAATGATAAAGGCTGCAGCGGGCGCAAGTCGACCTTCGCGACAGGGGGGGGGGCCACAGCATATTCCCAGAGGCCCCCCCTAGGCAAGGTCCTCCCCCGAAAAAAAATGGGCCAAAAAAACAAACAGTCCGGATTTAAAGCCCTACTTTTGCAGGAACCCCTAAAACTAGCAAACAGGGACGTCGCCGATATTTTTTAGTGTGGAGTCGGCCCAATGGGGGGGGGGGGCCATCCCTCTGTGCCCTGGGCCTGCACCAATAGCGTGCGCACTGGAGGGGGGATTTTGGTGCCCCCACATGTTTTTTTTGAATATCTCATAAACGAAGGCTGCAGGCGGTGGGTATTTGTCGACATTACGGTCAACACAATAGGGATCGTTTGGACGTAAAAAATATAAATCGGTCCGGTACACTTTTTGAGTTATATGAATTTAAATTTCCAAAATGGCAGCCAGAATTTGAGGTCGGTGAACTTCGGAACCAGCGTCATCATCGAGCACGATTCAAGCGCCATTTGGGTAGCAATTCAATGTCCATTCCATGGGTGACATTTTGTCCGATTTGACATTCGTGACATCGTTTGACCTTAAGATATTGACCTAAGGTCACCAAAATTTCAGATAATGTATATCATTGCAACACCTACCTACCCTGTAAGTTTGAATGTTCTAGCGGTCATACTTTCGGATATCTTAGGGGGAACACTAAAGTGCCCCCCTCCAGTGCGCGTTAGTGGCATAGTGCCCCTCCAGTGCGCATGCTAAGGCTGCAACATAGATTGCGAAGTCTCCCCTCCATGCCCCTAACTATATTATTCCTTATTCCAGATTCAAACAATAAAATGCAACCACTGTATTTTTTAGACAAAACTGTTCAAGAAGACCTTTTTATTATATTAATCAATTTCAAATGGTGACTTGATGTGACCTGACCTTGACTTGATTTGATGTCAGGCTGAGAAAATAGCTGCTGCTATCGATTTATACGTGTAAAATAACGCATAAAACATGTGTCGCATGACTTTCGTAGATCTCTTGCAAAAAGTGACCTTTTGTGACCTGAGGCCTCTTGCACCAAATAATCTACCCGGATAAAAAATAATCCAACCCACCATTGTTAAAGCTATAACCCAGCCGGATATTTTATCTTGCACCAAGCAAGCAGCTAACTGGGTACTCAGTTGGCTGCTTTCGGCTTGGTGCGCAAGATAAATATCCGGCGGGTAGCTTTACATGGTGGGTTGGATTATTTTTTATCCGGGTAGATTATTTGGTGCAAGAGGCCTCTGATCTTGATCTCTACTTACAAATTCACTTTAGCTGAAGTGTGAGATGCATTATTCCTTTGAAAGCACTTTGTGTGATAATAAGCAGAAAAATAAGGCTTAGATGGAAAGTATGGCTCAAAAACTCAAATATATATATTTTGTCATTCCCAGTGGCCCAGTGCTGCCATTTCCAGTGCTAGGGCTGAGAATGCCCCCCCCCCCCTCCTGGATCCTTTGGCCTGACTGTGAGCTGACATGTGACCTTTTTTGACAATGTCACATATGCTTTGGATGCGTCTCTTTGCCGACGCATACACGGTCTCTTTTTGGATGCTTTCGATTGCCCCCTTGCGCGTCTCGCTGTGATTATTTGTGTGGAAGATATTGAGGAGGCAAAATCTGCCTCCCCTATAGCAAGGCGTGTTCGGCTGAATACCCCAGCGGGGTGCGGGTTAACCCGCGGAG
This sequence comes from Semibalanus balanoides, assembly GCA_014673585.1. Lineage (NCBI taxonomy): Eukaryota > Metazoa > Arthropoda > Thecostraca > Balanomorpha > Balanidae > Semibalanus > Semibalanus balanoides. Next base: position 61,498 of record VOPJ01013384.1, read on the forward strand.
TGGCGGATACAATATTTTCGGTGAGGGTTGCTGCAGGCCCGGGGGCGCATTTTTTGGCACCCGAGGAGGCACCATGCATGTTTTTGCTTATTTTTAGGGGTTCAAACCTCCTAAATTACGCAAATTTAATAATTCAATTTTGAAGATAATTTTATTTCCTTTCTTTTGGCGTTTTTTATTTGCCACTTGCACCAAAAATCGATGTTTTATCGTGATACTTTTTGGGCGTCGAGGTACACTCCTCGGAATCGGGGAGGGGGTGGGGGGGCTACATGGGTTCTAGGGGCGTCCTCCATGGGTTTAGGAGCGCTCTCCATGGTTTTGGGTCGCCCTCCGTGGGTTTGGGGGCGCATGTTGCGCCCAGATTGCACCTTCGGCGCAGGGGCGCTAATTTACATTGAGGGGGAGGGCTGCCATTCCCAGTACCCCCTCCTGGACCGCCCCTGAACCCGAGCCCCGCTTTTTATCAATAACTTGAAAATTATGATAGATATTATATTGACGTAGAATTTGCAATAAATTAATGCAGTACTTTGGGAGATGATGACGTTTTACTGACGTCATGTCATGCATTCTTTAAAGGAAGACGATAAATGTTTGATAACCCGTAGAAAAGTGAGACTTGATACAAATTGCGAATAGGAAATTCAAAAATGAAAATTACATTGTAGTCAAAATGGTTATCTTAGAACTAGGAAAGTATAGGTTTTTGACCCACAAGATTACAGAACCCTTTTGTGTGAAAATTGACACATTTTTTGTGAAGATATAAAACTCGGAATATATGCACATTAGACAAACAAATAAGGATGATACCTATACAAGCTAAATTACAAAGCAATATCTTAATTTCTGACTGACTTACGACATTCAAGTGAAAGAAACTCATGACATTATTTTGTAAGTTGTATTTTTTTTTGCTTTTAGTGATCAGATACGGAACAATTAATACCACTATTTTATTTCGGAGAAAAAACTGATCTAGAAACACGCCTTTTTATTTTGATTGATCAATTTCAAATTTGAACTTTTGTGACATGACCTTGACCTTGTGAGGTAAGGTTGTGAAAATGGATGCTTCTATAACGTTTAACCCTCGCACCGACGGGGGGTGGATATCCCCCCCACAGGTTTTTCCGTACTAGCGGAAAAATGGTGGCGCGTAGCGTCGCCAAATTTTGTATAGCTGTTTGCGCATCAATTACCCACATTATCTAAAAAAATTGACTTCCTAACTTTCAAGGTCACGTTGTCAGGTCACATTAAATGACCTGACCTCAAGTCACGTTTTTGTAAAGTTTGACATCTTGCCGAAAGCCACAGTGGGTGAACCAACAGTTGAAACTCACAGTGGTGGTAATGAAGGCTGCGATACTACAGTTCGTTTATCTTGATTTTTTTTATATGGTGACCTGATGTTCATGTCAATTTTTTAGACCTCCATTATAAGTTATGGAGATAAGAAATGCGCACCAATCGAACAAAACCTGGCTAAATGTGGTCAGTTTCATCCTAATCAATATTCTGAAGCAAAGTATAAGAATGCAGGTTGTATTTTTCTTCCGTGACCTCGTTAAGGTCAAATCCAATGTGCCAAAAAGTCACATGGTTTTTGTACAATAACTCATGTTCTACGTAAAATAGAGTACTGTGGTTTTCACCATTCTCTTTCTCTTGTCAACCTCCATCGACAGACATGCTTTTTCACCCTGCCGACATGCCAGGGCGATATCTAACGTCCGCGATCCTAGCCTCAATTTCGACCTTTGACCTTGGAGGTAAAAATCGAGGTCAAACGGAAAAACGACCGGGTACAGCATAACGTCCCAAATTTATTGTCTAATCCTTTCCAAAATGGTCTCAAATGATAGCCCTGGTCAATATCTAACGTCCGTGATCCTAACCTCAATTTTGACTTAAGACCTTGGAGGTCAAAATCGAGGTCTAACGACAAAAAACGACCTGGCACAGCATAACGTTCCGAATTTATTGTTGGATCCTTTTCGAAAGGGTCCCAAATGAATGCCAGGGTCAATATCTAACGACCGGGACCCTAACCTAAATTTGACCTTTGACATTGGAGGTTAAAATCGAAGTCAAACGATGTGTAGAGCAAAACACACCGAAACATTATTGTCGGATCCTTTCATATATTGTCTCATATGGTCAATATTAAACGACCGTAATCCAAACCTAAATTTTTAACTTTGACCTTGGAGGTCAAAATCGAGATCAAACGACGGGGTACAGCATAACGTTTGGAAACAATAAATTCGGGACGTTATGCTGTACCCGGTCCTTTTTTGACGTTTTACCTCAATTTTGACCTCCAATGTCCAAGTTCAAAATTCAAGTTATGTTCGTGGACGTTAAATATTGACCCTGGCCTTCATTTGAGACATTTTAGAAAGGATCCAACAACTAATTAGGAACGTTTTGCTGTTTCCCGTCGTTTACCTCGATTTTGACCTTCAAGGATTTTGACCTTCAAGGTCAAAAGCCAAAATAAAGGTTTGGGTCAAGGACGTTTGACATTGACCCTAGCTATCATTTGAGACCATTAATGAAAGGATCCGACAATATTTTTTTCTTTTTTTGCTCCACACATCGTTTGACTTCAATTTTAACCTCCAAGGTCAAAGGTCAAAATTGAAGTAAGGGTCACGCACGTTAGATATTGACCATGGCTTTCATTTGAAATCATTTTGAAAAGGATCTGACCGTAAATTCGGGACGTTATGCTGTACCTGGTCGTTTTGTGTAGTTTGACCTCGGTTTTGACCTTCATGGTCAAAAGTAAAAATTTATATTAGGGTCATGGACGTTAGATATTGACCCTGGCTATCATTTGAGACCGTTTTGGAAAGGATTCGACAATAAATTCGGAACGTTATGCTCATGGGCGTCGGAGACGGGCGGGACGGGGGGGACGCGTCCCCCCCCCCAGTTAAAAAATTGGACGGGACGTCCCCCCAGAAAAGTTGACTTACTTTACTATTTTTTGCTGAATTCGTCCCAAAGGATATGGAACTTAATTTATTATTTGGTCAAATTAGAGGTAATTTTCAATCCTATATCGTTGAGTCATTTATTTGTACTTACATTTTTTGGGTACCTAATGAAACCGCGCCCCACCTGGGGGAAGCATTTATCCACTCCTCCCGGAGATTCTCAATATTTTGAAAACAATGATCGATGTCAGCATGACACTTACAGTAGTATTTTATCCTGCATCAATTATACGTGATCCTACAAATTGCAATGACATATGTGTAGTACATTGGGGGATGACGTTTTAATGATGTCATGTCATGTCGTTGATGATGGAAAAACGATCAATGCTGGCAAAATCGTGGAAAATTAAGATTCGATGCAATCTGATCATATAAAACGTCTGAGTAAAGGAAATAACATTCTCTGCTAAATGCATATGTTAGGCAAAAGCGGTGTCTATCTTACAGATGTATTTCTCAGTGACCATGCACGTGAACGACTGACTCGAGACCGACCTCCCCGCTCGCTCCACTCGGTCCCGGCCGACCGCCGCCGGCCGGTCGGCGCGCATGCGTAGAACACGACTGACATAAGCGGGCCGAGCCGCGAGTCCGTACAGCGCAGGGGCGGAGTCAGCCGCTCATTCCCGGCCTCACACTCCTCCCCCCTTAGCAAGAGGACGACGACCCGCTGCAGGCCGAAAACGGTCCTGCTGAGCGGCGCCGAGTACATTATTGCTGGTAATATAACACTGGACGCAAAATGACATGGTTATTGGTTATACACAAGCAACAATCGCGGCACTTCGTCACATAACAGCGCCGGCTGACTGGTGCGCATACAGCTGACACTGCTGTCTTCGGCATGTTTCGGCAGCGCCAGTCAGCATCAGTAGAGCGGGACCAGCGTCTTGCTGGGTAGGGCCATGCCCGCCGTCGACGCTCCTCGTCGCTGCGCTGCCAACACGGTCAGCTTCCACCGGAGTCCGCATCTGGTGGCGAGAAGATAAGAACGGCAGTCTCTACTCGAACACACAACATAGCTTAACATAACACAACTTTCAACAAAACTTAACGGCTGCTGATGGCCCTCAGCTGACTATCCCTTCCCTTCAACAGAAAACGTAATGGGATTTGTCTAATACTCGCTCTATCTTTGCTTACTTAATTGAGCCCCTAGGCGATCGTTGAAGTAAGCTGCAGCCAGCTCCCAATCCATGCCTGTGAACAGTCTGATAATTATCGGCTCTTATATTCCCGAGCGAATTATTTACAATCAGGTCAGTGCAACTGCACTTCTACATTTTGCGTATGTCTTAATAATGGTAGCCATAAGTAAACTCTAAGCCTACAATATCTTGTGATAAATAAGTAGCCTATTTGTTCATGTTGCATCAGGAGGCCTGCCATGTCTTCAGGCCTGGTATATTTACACACAGGTTTGACCCTCCTCCCATATCGTGTCACATAATAGGGTTCCTCTTCTGCCTTCGATTTCTGACCCGATCCAAGGATCCATATCAGGTTAGATATGTCTGTGCTTTCTTCTGTTTCTTCCTCCTCGGCTTCATTTTCTCTTTCTTCCTATCCGAGGAGTCTGTCCATCGTCTGACATTGTTCTGAAGCCCCTGACTCCCGTCAGACTGAGGGTTTCTAAATCTTGTTTGACGTTCTTCTTTCATGGTCTTTTTATTATGGTTGTATGGACCTTCACTTCTTTCCTCCGGCATTGTGGATCCGATACACCAAGCCGCTGGCGTCACACTTGGTCCTCCTGTCGTCCGACCGTCTCTTGCCCGGGCCCCTTATAGCGCATTCCAAAGCTTCCTTACCAACAGCTTGGTGCGTAATGGTCCTATCAGTCAATACGTTTTGCCCCCGGAGTGTATCTCTGGTCGCGACAAACGTCTTCCTGGTCGCTGCACCATTCGCGCGCCGCCTTTCAGCATTTACCTTACTCTTGCCGAAAGCAGCCTTAGCTCCGGAGGGTGTCCTTCCACATGGTTGTCATACTCCGACCGGTGTCTTGAACAGCGTCTACTGGCAGGCGCGCTTCCTTTGCCGTGGACAAGGAAGAACGGGGAGTACCTGTAACCGAAGTGTTTCGACGTAATTGTACGGAAAGCCATGCAGCGGTGTTCATGCCCAGTCCTGACCCACGCATGGCTTAATGTACTTTGCTACATGTCCTTAAAAGTCCTGTTGAAATCGTTCATAACCATACGTCAACTTTGAGGACGGTAAGGTGACGTACGTGTTTTCTCGAATGCCTAAGTCTGAGGAGCATAACGCTGGAATACCGCAGATTCGAATTGGCGCCCTTGATCAGAATGAAGTCGCTCTGGTACACCTTGTCGCAGCACCACATCCATCAGACATTCTGAGACGGTTCGAGCAGTTTGGTCTGGCATGGGGTAGATGTTCGCATACTTTGAAAAGTAATCCATCACCACGAGTGCATACTTGTTGCCTTTGGATGACATCGGCATTTCGGTGATATCCAAGGCCATTCTCTCAAATGGTCTTGAGCTGGTTGCTGTACGTAACGCTGCTTGCCTCAAAGGTGTTGGGCGACCTCGTCGCTGACATTCAATGCATGTCTCGCAATGCTCGCGCATATCTTTCTCCACTGTTGGCCAATAGAATCTCTTCAGAACCCTTTCTCTTGTTCTGGGTACTCCGAAGTGCCCTGCCGTGCGGTCGTTGTGCAACATGTTCATCACCGTCTTGCGATAAACCCTTGGCAACAGCGTCACGACGGTGGTGTCCTAGTCATGCTCTCGTCGAATCTTCAAGATGTCTTCTTCGATCACCATCTGGTCGAAAAACCGAGCCAGACTGCGCAGCTCGCGGTTGAACTTCTTCAGTTTCTTCTTTGGAGGGAGTTTTCCTTCAGCGACCCATTCCTTTACTGTTCTCAGGATGGGGTCGAGTTCTTGTTCGAGTTTCATGTTTTCAACTTGCATCTCCTGGGGAACGGTTCATCGTCACCCATCCCAACATGTATTCAGATAGCTTTCTCGTCATGCCTCCATCCATCTCGTCCTTTCGTCTGGAATGGCGTCTGCGTTGCCGTTGTTGGAACCTTTTCGGTACGTCCAACCGTTAAGTCGGTGAGTGCTCAGTTCAACGGCCCACCTGCCTCTTCTGCCCGTCGCGTCCTTGTCAACTGCGATAGACTGCGGTGCATTGAGCAGGGGTTTGTGGTCCGTCAGCACCTCGAATGGGGCTCCCACCAGGTACTGGCGAAAATGACGGATGGACCAAACGATGGCCCACAACTCCTTGTCATAGGTGGTCCACCGACGTTCAGTTTTACTGAGCACCTTGCTTGCATATGCGACGACTTTTTCGTCTCCGTCGATCGTCTCGGTGAGGACTGCCAACACTGCTGAGTTGGAGGCGTCTGTCGCTACCATAAAGGTGCCCTTGAATGTTGGTAACGCCAGAATGGGAGGGGATGTGAGCTTCTGCTTGAGTCCCTCGAAGCTCTCGATCAGCTCATCCGACCATTCGATCTTCCCCTTCTTCTTGGCCTCTTCTCTGACGGGTCTTACCAGATCCGAATAGTCTGGAACGAACTTCAAATAGTATCCAGTGAGACCCAAAAAGCTCTTTAGGTCCTCCGCCTTCTCCGGTCTGGGCCAGTCCCTCACTTTTGCGATGTTCGCGGGATCAGGCTGTACGCCGGTTTTGCTGACCTTGTGTCCCAGAAACACGACCTCATCTCTCGCCAGGCAGCATTTTCTGGGTTTCAGTTTCATGCCTGCATCTCTTATTCGCTGAAACACCTCCTCCAGGTTCTTTAGATGGGCTTGTTCGGTTTCACCGAAGACGATGATGTCGTCTATGTATACGAGACAGTTTCTTGAATCCATCCCGGCCCAGGACAAGTTCCATGAGACTTTTTGAAAGGTTGCTCCAGCATTCCTCAAACCCGAACGGCCATGGCCCCGAACTGGTGGAGTCCTTTCCCGGTGGTGAAGCGTTTCTCTTTGTCTTCATCGGCCAGGTCCACCTGCCCAGTAACCGCAGAGGCCATGTCAAGGTGGAGAGAACTTGGCGCCTGCAGGCTGTCCAAGCGCATCGTCTACTCGTGGGAGTGGATGTGGAAGGCTCTGTGTCACGGCGTTCACGGCTCTCAAGTCCACACAGAATCTGAAGCTGCCGTCCTTTTTCTTGGCGAGCACGATTGGAGAGCACCACGGACTGGAGCTCTCTTCGATGATCCCATCTCTCAGCATTTTGGTCTTCTGCTCTTTCACTTCCTCTCTTAGCCTTAGTGGAATCCTTCGTGGTTGCTGGCGAACCGGTGCTGCGTCCCCGGTGTTGATGTGATGTTGGAATAGTTTTGTTTTCCCGATGTCTTCATCGTTTTTGCTGAAAATGTCGCTGTACTCAGTCACAAGTCTCTTCAGGACTCTTTTCCCTGCGTCTGATGCAGCCGACTTTTCGATGTGAAGGTCGTGGATGACCTTGTCCCACTCACTCATGGGGATGTGGCCCTTGGTGTCGTTTCTATCAAACACCTCGTACATGCCGTGCCCATCCTCCTGAATTGTGTGGAACGTTCCCACTTCTGTGTTGGGTGGTATCGTCACCGGTGAGCCCTGGATGTTTGCGATCTGGACCGGAATCGTCTCATCATCGCCGACCGTGGCTACAATCCTCGGTATTCTCCAGTCCTGACTTCCATCTGTCGTGCTAGGCTCGAGAACTCCGTGCCACGGTTTGTCCACCTCCTTTTTGACACCCCCATCTGCTGCTCGTACCCCGACGTTGACTAAAGTCCTTGACCTGGGCGGTATAGTGACTGCTGCACACGTGATGGCTTTAGCTCGCTTAGGCCTCAGCTCATCGTAGGCTGGTAGCTCTATCTCGTGATTGCCAATTCTGAACACGCCGGCCCTGTCGTCGAGAATGGTTGCATGCTGGCAGCAAAAATCCCTGCCCAGGATTATTCTGGAGACCAGACCTGGTATGACGGCCATCGGTGCACAGACTGTGGAGGGCCGTAATCTTGAAATGGAACCTCGGCGCGCCCCGCCACCTTAATCGTTCCCCCTCCGGCCTCTGTGACATGTCCGAAAGATCCAGAGCGAAATGCTTTGGGGATGACCGCTCTTGCGAAGTCCTGGTTGATCATTGACATGTCTGCTCCCGAGTCTATTAAAGCCCAGGTACTATGGCCCTCGACCTCAATCTTGACTACAGCCGCTCTTTTGTGGGGCTTTGTTAAATCCTCCGATCCGACTGGCTCCTGCCCCGCGGTGCCAGTCGCTTACTCCGTTTTCCCGAAAACTGGGGCCCTGATGGCGGCGACCCTGTTGTGACCCTGATCTATACTCATGGATGCCTTGTGGGTCGCGATTCAGCTCTGGGAGACGGTTGGATGCGCCAAGCACTCCGCCATCCAATGACCCTCTCGTCCCACACCAACATTTAGCCATCCAGCTCGTTTCGCACGGCGCCGACGACCGGCGCCGCAGCTGAAGCAGGTGTCCTCCAACCACTCCAGTACAGCCCGTGACATGTCTGCCAATATCGCTATGCATTGTGTCTGAGTTGCCACTTGAACGCCTGACTTCTTGCACCAGTCCGTGGTCGCTCCCTCTGGTTGCATCGATTTTGCAGTCCCTCGGGCAGTCTCGCTTGAAGTGTGATACATCACCACACTGATAGCATCCTTGTCCCCGCCCGGCTCGACCTTCGACGTTCGCCGCCCCTTGAAGCTGCATTTTCATTTCCTTGATCTCCCTTTTTAGATCATCTACGACGCTCATAATTTGTGTGCTGCTCTTTTCCTGGGCGTATCAGTATGCCTCCATCTTCGTGGAAGATGCAGTTCGGCAGGCGGCCATCGCCATGCTGTTCCCGTTCGTTGCTCGCATGGAAGCTAAGACAGCCTCCTTTTCCTTGTATTTGTTTGCCACCATGATAGCCACATCCAAGGACACGATGTCCTCCCTGGCGTGTAACCTTTCCTGAAGAATCAGGTCCGATAACCCGCACATGAAATGTTCCAAAGCAGCAGCTTGAAGCTGCTTCTCTGTTGCCTCAGAATTAGCGCAGCGTGTCAGTTTCAAAATTCTTTCACCGTAAGCCTCGGCACTTTCCCCGGGTCCTTGCTGCGCATGACGTAGCTCTGCGTGAGCATGGCGTGGAACCGGGTTTTACCGATTTATTCCTGCAGCGCTGCTTTCACTCTCGCATAGTCCCTGCATGCCTCTGTCCCCAGTTTAGAACAGACATCTAACGCTGCCCCATCGAGAACGTC